>JAAGKR010009044.1:5000-13629 GCA_011419295.1 Clarias macrocephalus | reverse complement strand
AAGGTTGGAATTTTTTCCCTCTTATCTAGAAATCTTTTATGAGACTTATAGATGGGAAAGGGAGGGCTAAGCGGAGATTCTTGGTTGAGCCCGTGCACTATTACCTACTTGGGTTTTTCTTTAAAAATAATATATTCTAAACTTAACCTTAACCCAAAAACCTAACCCCCAACCGTAACCTAAAAACCTAACCTCCAACCTTAACCTTAACCCAAAAACCTAACCCCCAACCGTAACCCAAAAACCTAACCTCCAACCTTAACCTTAACCCAAAAACCTAACCCCCAACCGTAACCCAAAAACCTAACCCCCAACCTTAACCTTAACCCAAAAACCTAACCTCCAACCTTAACCTTAACCCAAAAACCTAACCTCCAACCTTAACCTTAACCCAAAAACCTAACCCCCAACCTTAACCTTAACCCAAAAACCTAACCCCCAACCGTAACCCAAAAACCTAACCCCCAACCTTAACCTTAACCTTAACCCAAAAACCTAACCCCCAACCGTAACCCAAAAACCTAACCCCCAACCTTAACCTTAACCCAAAAACCTAATCCCCAACCGTAACCCAAAACCCTAACCTCCAACCGTAACCCAAAAACCTATCCCCCAACCGTAACCCAAAAACCTATCCCCCAACCTTAACCTTAACCCAAAAACCTAATCCCCAACCGTAACCCAAAAACCTATCCCCCAACCTTAACCTTAACCCAAAAACCTAATCCCCAACCGTAACCCAAAAACCTAACCCCCAACCGTAACCCAAAAACCTAACCCCCAACCTTAACCTTAACCCAAGAACCTAACCCGTAGCCCTACACCTAACTCTAACCCCAACCCCTAAGCCTAAAATGAATCCTAATCCATTAATCTTACCCCAATTCCTCTTCCATCGGATAGTAATGCCTGTGCATGTGGCCTTGATGACGTATTTTTGACAGCGGCGTAACACTACATTCGTGGGCGTAATTTCGCAATTCGTCCGTGTAACAGAGGAGTTGTAAAAACAATTTTTTTTGCTTGTAAATGGTCAGAGTCGTATATTTCAGAGTAACAAACACACAAAATCTCGTATCTGTAAGCTGTCGTGGCCATAGATTTTGGAATCCAACACGGACAAAACACAGAATTACACACAAATCTTTTTTTTAAGCACGATTATTTTTTACAGTGATTTTATGCTATTATTATACTAACTATGCATAAAATACCTCCGTCCAAAAAAACAATACACCGTGTTTATCTGCTAGCTGTGATGTAAGAGGGACAAACGCCTCAGTGTATTAGCAGTAACTCTTCTTCATCACCTTTTCTTAGAGTCTTTGAACCCTTGGCGTTGAAATGTGACGTGACCCCGTCGCTGAGACGCCCCCGCGTTGTCCACATATCACTCGAGCTGTTTTTTTTTTTTTTTTTGCCTTCTATATTCCATAAAAATAAAAGAAAGTGCATGTCATCATGGACAGGGTTAAATCTGACGAGTCATGGTGGGGACTTTACGCTACAGCAGCGGCGCCGATCGTGCGCCGGAGGAGCCGCTAAATGCCACGCGCTCTTCTCCTTGTAAAAAGGACGATTATTAATTCAAGGCTAGTTGCTGCTGATTGATGGAGCAACTGACAGGAACCTGAGGTAGACTGGAGCATGTGTGTGTGTGTGTGTGTGTGTGTGTGAGAGAGAGAGAGAGAGAGAGAGAGAGAGAGATTATCATGGCTGTGCCTCACGCTGTGGTTCCTGAACATGAACATCACCATGGTGATAGAATTTTTTTCTCCCTCTGGTGAACATGGATGAATAGCAAGGACAAAACTAAAAAAAAAGTGTTCCGATTAGGATATTTTATTCTAAATAATATATATATATATATTAATTCAAGTTAATTCCCTTTTTGAACAAAAGGTTATATTTTTTATTAAATACCAAACCCTGCATTTTCTCCTCATTTTTGTGACAGTCATTTAATAATTAAACATCCTAAACTATCGTCATCCATTATACATGAAGACGTGACACGCGTCGTGGACGTTTAGACAACAAATCTGTCCTTCTTCTGCTAAATGTTTAATTAGAAATGCAACCGGGAAGGTCATTAACGCTATGTGTGAATGCAGATGTCAGAAATAATAAAGAACTCGTGATAACGTCCCCCGGCGACCACATTGACTACCTGTTTTATTTTCTCTGTGTGTCAGGGACAATGGGGTGTGAATAATTGTGAACAAAGTGCAGTTATGCACCTGCGCTGGCCGCTCTTCAGCTTCAGATTGTCGTTCAGTGGATTAACCTCACGAGCATCGCAGGGCAGGAGCGTCACATACAGTTACCTGTACCATCCATCATAATCCAACACACACACACACACACACACACACACAGTCAGGCTGGGTCGTGCCACCAAAGCATCTCGTCAGCCGTGTTAGTCGTACTTAGCAGAAACCTGCTCTGCTTTATACAGATGTATTAGCATGATATTAAGATAGCAAATCAAATCAAGTGGCTTTTTATTTGTCAGGTTAAGCATATACAGCTGGTACAGCAACGTCCCACCAGGTACATGGTGCTAATGTTCATGGAAGTTAGACTGTAATGCAGGAGCACATTATAATAGCGTAGCGGTTAGCACTCTCACCTCATACCTCCAGGGTGGAGGGTTCAACTCATACCTCCGGTCATACACAGTCATACCCTGTGATGGGTGGACAGATGTACCCTGGTTTGTGCCCTGAGTCACATCGGATAGATTCGAGGCTTCCTGGCCATCCACAACTGGATGAGCGCTATAGATAATGAATGGATTATAATAATAATAATACTATTATGACACAATCACTACAGACAATTTCTAAATGTTCCAGTCAACATACTCTGCATGTCTTTGGACTGTGGGGGGGAACCCGGAGTACCCGGAGGAAACCCACCAAGCACGAGAACATTCAAACTTCCTGCATTCAGACCTGAGAGAGGAATCCAACCCTCAACCCAGGAGGTGTGAGGCCACAGTGCTAATCACTACCCCTCCAGTAATAATAATAATAATAATAATAATAATAATAATAATACGTTTATATACACACATACTACAATAATGGAAACAAGTTACATATAAGTCTATAGGAAATATAGTGAAATATAGAAACAAAAACAAAACCCGTGTATAAAATTCATATGAACATATATTAATTAATTATTTTCTGATGATGTACATTGAACCTGAAAACAGAATAAATTAAGTGCATGCCCAAATTTGACCAAGTTTTGTTAAACACATTTTTGTTGCATTTTTTGCTAAATCCATATTGTTGTACGTTTTCAAAGCACATTTCTTCCGTTCCTGTTTGTGGCGTCTGTCACGGCGCGGTGACGCGGTGATGGTGGAGCTCTACAGCGCGAGGGCTTTGCACAGAGTGTTGTTAGGTGTGATGAGGTGCCATGGTGTGTTCCTTCAGTCGCTGGAGGTGTCATGGTAACGCGTTTCCTCCTCCGGCAGCGGCGGTGTGAGACTGTCACGTGGCAGGAGTGAGTGTGAAAGCGAGCAGACGCACAGCAGGAGGGAAATGACTCGGTGCAGGTGCTCGTCTCCTCGGCCTGTTATTGCTGCCGAGCCTCTTCACTCTCCGCGGTGTGACGGCTGTTTAGCGTTGTGTAATGGAACTTGCTTTTGAGAGTTGATTAATGGCAAGTTGTCTGAGTGTGTGGTGTCTGTGTATATGTGTGTGTGTGTGTGTGTGTGTGTGTGTGTGTGTGTGTGTGTGTGTGAGAGAGAGAGAGAGAGAGAGAGAAAGAAATATTACACTCTCCAACTTCATTACTGCATTTAGCATATGGGCCATGCCTCTGGAGAGACTCACAGCTTAATCTGAAACTAATGGCACCCCTATTTCTGCTGCTGAGGCACTGTGGAATAAGAGTGTGTGGTGCTGAAGGAGGAGCGGCTGGAGGAGGGAACGAGGAAACATGTGATTTAAATTCTAAATCAGAGCGTTGCAGATGTTTTGAAGATATGTAATTGATTGATTGATTGATTGATTGATTGATTGATTGTTTAGTTGATCCATTTATTGTTGTGGACGTTCGAACAACAACAAAAAGCCATACAAGTGCTTAAAATTCCAAGTTTAATAGAATTGCAAAGTAAAAATGTGTCATTTTGCTCTCAATTTGCATGCTGTAACATGATTGGCTCTTATATTTTATGATGCAATAACACCTCTTCCCATGATCTGTTTAATGATGCAGTGCACGACATAGTTTCTTTCCTAAAATAATGATTTTTTTTTCACTTTTCTTCCCCCCCCCTCAAATTAATTCTCCTTTAAGGATTTAATGAAAAAAAAAAAAAAAAACCAAATGAACAAATAAATAATGAGGTTAGGAGTGCATGCATAACAAGGCCGCCGGGACGTCTGCTTAACCCGGGCAGGGAATTAAAACTCCGGACCCGTAACAGGATTTGTGCCTGAGACTATCCACTGTGTTTAAATCGTTACTTCCTGTTGAGCAGTTTCTCGATCGAACGCCAATTTCAGTCTGTTTAATAAGAAAATAAATAAATAAATAAATAAATAAATAAATATTTTTAAAAAATCCCAGATTCCAGTCCACCCTAATTGACACGTCAGCTTTCATTCTGTGTTTTAATTTGCCGTAGAACTTACCGGCCGCTCTAATCTGTTTTTGAAAGGCTCGGTTTTAATAAGTTTCTCGGATATTTAATTGAAAATTTGCAGCGTAAATGATGATGGATTGAGAGGCTGATTGCTGCGTAATAAAACACTCTGGTCAGCTGTTTATAAGAGAAGATTCAGCCACAATTCCGTATGTGTGTGCGTGTGTGTGTGTGTGTGTGTGTGTGTGTGTGTGTGTGTGTGTGTGTGTGTGTGTGTGTGTGTGCCCAGATATTAGCTAACAATTAATTCTATTAAGCAACTTTAATTGAATTAAAATCCTGTTTCTTGTTCCCTCTCAGGTAGTCACTCATTTTAGCCCTGAACTTTCTATCAGCTCATTACTCCAGTGTTGCCCTTTACGTTGCTTTTTTTTTTTTTTTTCACTTTTTTTTATTATTATAATTCCTTTGCACTGCTTAGCACTGAGCCATTATCTCCTCTTCACTCCCTGGCTTCATGCTTGCATTCACAGCAATTACGCTCAGCTCTGCTTGTGGAAAGATGCGGCCCTGCATGTTTAATTAATAAGGATAATGTACGTGACTGCTTTTCAGCTCGCATGCCGATGAGAGAGCTCGGAACGTAGCGCTGCCTCTCTGCTCCCTTCTGATTTTCCGTGAGGAGACTGAAACGAGGGACCGGGAGCTCTGAGTGTTTGTCTGGAGCCTCTTCATTAGTTTTCGAGTAGCTCGGAATAATCAACCAATCGATACAACGGGGTAAACCTCAGGCTTCCACATCATACCGTACCGTTCCAGATGTTTCAGTACATCAATGAATCCTCTAAACATGATATCATATGATATGATACTTTATTATATCGTACATCAACATTACATGATACTGCATGCTATTTAATCAATATCATACTTGAGGTTCTACTGAATATCAGCTTGAGTATTGAAGATATCACAGCTGTGCTGATATTCAGTACAACAGCATGACCACGAGTGTGACGCTGCTTTTATACAACAGTTCCACCTACTGTACACCATATTATAAACAGCTGGTGACTGACAGTTAGTGTACAGAAGGTTTAAATTCTTACCGGTGCTGTGTAGCCAAAAAAGTGAGAAGAATAATCCATGGAGGTTGTGGACAGTCCTGAGAAACCTGCTATAGTTCCACTTTAGAGTATCCGGGTTCCAAGTTGGATCCCAAAAAGCGTCCAATGGAAGGCTAGTGTGCTATGTAAGATAGTAGTGCCCTTGGTCAGGGGTTAGAATGGGATTGGGATTTAGCAACTAGTTAGCTTTGGAGGAGAAACCATTAAACATTAGACTGTGTTGGTCTGTTCTACGTTATTCATGAACAGTCCAACACAGTTGGGTCAAAGGAGATTTGAAAGTGTTGTTTAAGATGACATAATAATATCAGTTTTGAATGTGGGTTTTGACAGGCATCTGCTCTCTGAATATCTTTAACCATTCAGGAACTACAGCCAATCTAGACACCCTTATCCAGAGCAAGTTACATTTTTGTCTCGTTATACATCTGAGCAGTTAAGGGTTAAGGGCCTTGCTCAAGGGCCCAATAATGGAAACTTAGTGGTCATGGGGTTTGAACCTGGGACCTTCCGAAACTTAGTCCAATGCCTTAACCATTGAGCTGCCCCATTAAGAATCAAATAAGAATTGCCTTTAATACTTGGATGATCATCCTTTGGTGATCAACAACTTGCTGATGTCTGGAACCCATGGACCCGATGGGGGTCTAATCTGGCCTTCCTGTTCTTGAGCATTACCGTAGTTTGCACCTTGTTGTGAAACGTCCATGTTTACTTCATAAAGTGTATCTTGACTGTAGAACTCCTCAAAAGTGTTCCTTATTCGGCTAGATGATGTGAAAGGGTTCTTCTTGACCATGCACAGAATTCGGTTTAGTTGACTTCTGTTGTCCTTCAGGCCTTTTGCTGTTGCTGAGCTCGCCAGATAATTCCTTGCATCCAAGTATGTTCCAAACTGGTGTATTGGCCACTTTCATTGTTGCATTTGGGTATATTTTAATTTCTTCAGCCTAAACCATTCTTCAGATGGTTTCCTTCACTCACATAGACATTTCCTTTTAAGGGTTCGAGTGAACAGCTACGTACCAAATGCCAAACTATATGAAGAAAATACAGACGCTTCACAACATGGTGCAAACCACGGTGATGCTCAAGAACAGAAAGGCCAGATTGGACCTCCATCAGGTCCAGGGGTTCCCGACTTCAGCATGTTGTTCATCGCCAAATATGTAAAAATGTAACACCTAGGACCACCCCCAGGCCTTTTATCTTCTTAATTAGTCAATGAGGGAGCAGGCCACACCTGGCCATGCAACTGATTGTCAGCCGTTTGTTCCATTATTTATGAGCCACCAAAAATACAGGTACGTGCATGAAAATGGCTGTACGTCCTGAACGGTTACTTCCACACTTTTGTCAAAATTTTTAAATAGGTTTCAAGCTGAAAGTCTTGACTTCGCTTGCGTCTTGAGTGTATTGATGCCAAAATGCAAAAAATGTATCTTCCTTCCAGGATTTATGGACCTTACGGGAACATGTAAGAGTTATAGTTATGATGTGTGATAAAGAAAGCGTTTGGTGTTTCCATCCTGTTCTGTGCCTGTACTGATATAAAACCGTTAAGAAATAAAGAAATGAAATGAAATTGATTTATTACACATTAATGATGCATGTTTATGGATTGTGGCTTCGCTAAGGATTAAAAGTGGTCATATTTTTAATTATTTATTTCAAACCGATTTAATTCCACCACGGTGTGGATTTCTGTCATTGTTACCCTCTTATGAGTTATGAGCAATGTCAGGGCCGTGTAATGAAATGAAACAGCTAATTAGACAAGACAATCGATGTCAGCACAAACATGCTGGTCGGAGCAACGACGCGAAATCAGTCCCAGCGCCCGAGTTAGAACTCGAATCTGAAGTTCTCTTGGTTTCCGGATAATAAACCTTCCCTCGGATTCTCAGACCAGCTCAGACACGACACGTCTGCGTGTAGCGAAGGAACCGGCCTTGAACCGCTCACACCACATTTTGTTATTGAATTTCTTTCTTTCTTTCTTTCTTGCCTTCTTTCTTTTTTTATTTTTTTTATTTTTTATTCCCTTGTGTGTTCAAGCACTTCAGAGTGTCATGAGGCGCCTGTTTTTCGTCCCGTGTCTTAAAGCACCCGAGCGCAAAGATGAAACTGTTTGACCTTCTCGCAGTTCACAGCAGAAGAAAAAAGCCCGGCGCTGTATAATCTTCGGATATTGATTTATTTCCTCTGCTTGCTCACTGTTTATTGGTTTCTCCTCGCATGAACCCGAGGTGCTGATGTGCAAACCTGGAGTGGGCTCATTTCTCTTATCGCAAACAAAAAAAGAAAAAAGAATGGGAAAAAAAAAAAAAAAAAAAAAGTACAGGATTGCACTTGGTGTCAGTGGAGGAATTTTTCGTGATTGTATCTGGCACATTGGCAGGGACTTGTACGGCGGATGCTTTTTGTTTGTATATGTTTATAATAACTGCCTGGAAGGAGTCTCCAATGCCAGTGCAAAGGTAAAGCTGTGTGTTTGCCAGGATGCCGCCGCTTATTACTTAGTGAAGTTTTTAAGTGATTTTCACTAGCGGCTTATGTAAGATGAGTTTTGCATTTACTGTACAGCTGATGTTTGGGAGAAGAATAGTTCCACACACACACACACACACACACACACTCATTCACCTGCTCTTTGTATCTGAAGCTTTTGTTGAGAGTAATTTCAGGTGTTACACCTCGACTCCTCGGGTTATTATCCTCTTTAGAGTGTACGGTCGAGATTATCGCACATGACTGCCAGAGCGTTCGAGTCGAAGTTGTCTTTTTCACCCCAGGTACCGTTCTTTCAGCATCAGCCATTCGGTACAGTGATTTAATTACAACCTGATTCGATTTGTTCCTGTCCTCCTGCCGTCCACCAGTCATCCTTTCC
>JAAGKR010009043.1:0-25149 GCA_011419295.1 Clarias macrocephalus | reverse complement strand
TTAAGATGAGACTGTGTGAATCAGGCCTTCATGGTAGAATATCTGCTAGGAAACCACTGCTAAGGACAGGCAACAAGCAGAAGAGACGTGTTTGGGCTAAAGAACACAATAAAGAACACAATAAAGAAAACTCTTTTGGTCTGTACTGTATATATATATATATATATATATATATATATATATATATATATATATATATTTTTTTTTTTTTTTTTTTTTTTTTTTTTTATTATAATTAATCATATGACCAAGTTTGACCCCAGTGGCTTTCCATAATCACAGTGGTTACCGGGTGTTATGCGTTAAATGCCCCCCTGCCACGGATTGCCCTTTAAATCTATTAAATCTTATATCATAATATAAATTTATAGGTTTATTATTATCAAATATGATAATACTATTATAATTAACCCTAGGCATGTGACAGCCATCGAGACCATGAATACAAATTCTCATATAATGTTTTTTTATATGGCAGGGATTTGTTTTTTTAGTGTAAACATTTTTGTGATGAAAAATTACATGAAATTATTATTATAAAATAAGCAACATAAAAAATGTTGTATATGAATGTATATGAAATATACTGTATATATACAGTATATGTATATATATAATTTATACAAACAGATTTTTTTCCTATACAACATGTATATTTTTATATTGCTTATTTTATAATCAAATTCGTTTGGTGTAATTTGACATTTGTAAATCATAAACCTATGAATTTGTGTTCTAATATAATATTAGCGCATAACACCGGCTCTGTTTGATAATGGCGCTTTTAACGCGGATAATAAGATGACTGAGGAAGCATCACCAGGTGTGCTGAAGTACAAGTTTCTTTATAAAACGCTTTTTAGCACAAAGTTGTGTGCTCGAGCTACCTTCAAGGGGACTATTTTTACAAGAATATATTAAATGTAAAATGTGGGAGTGGTAGCTCAGGCTGATGTGTTGCAGTATCAGTCCCACTGGAGATTATCTTAAAATCTGAGTATTTTAAAATTGATTAATCAAGATTAACTAGATTAAATTTTTTAATCGATTGATAGCACTTATAAAAACATTAGTTTTATACAGCAGCACAGTGAATTAGTGTTTAGGACTGTTGCCTCATACCCCCCAGGGTTACGGGTTTGGGTGGGTCTTTTGGTCCATTAGTGTGGCGTTTGCATTGTTCAACCCAGTGCTTTGTGGCTTTGCTCAGATTTCCTCACAAAAACATGCCAAAGTCATGTGATGTAGGATCATTTACATTTCCAGTTTGCCTACAGGGTATGATCGAGTACTTACAATGAGTGCCCTACAATGAGTGTACTCTGCCTTGTGCCTTAACCCTTAGGGGTCGACGGCATTGCCAACGATGCCAATCACTTTTTTTTTCTTTACAAGTGTTTCTGTGAATGAAATTATATTTTGTAGCAACTCAGAAAAAAAGTTCTTGAGGATGGGGTCCAGGCTGAGTGTGAACCTGCCTGGACAGATGGATACTTTAATGCTATAAACTATGGTGTCCATGTACGTGTGGTTTTTAGTAGTTTGGATATTGTGTAGAAATGTTAAAGAAATTAATGGCAATTAGTCTATAGAGTGAATAAAATCAGATTTTTTTTTTGGTGGTGTTAGGTCGTCCTCATCACGTAAGGTTAGGCAGACAGCTTTCCAGTCACCTGTATCTCTAGCCACCCTTTTACTGTCCACTTTACACCTTTCTTGTGGATCATCCTTTTTCATTTCAAGTCCTATTTCCCCTTGTGACGCTTGTATGGGCATGGGGTTAAGGGTCTTGCACAAGGGCACAACAGTGGCAACCTCAAACCCTCAACTATATCATCAGCAACCCATAGCCTAAACCACCTGAGTTCCACTGCCCCCATAGGAAATATGGTTTCTGTTCAATTCTGTAAAGTGATGTGAAGGAGATTTGTCTTATCTTGGGCCAGTGGTGGCTCAGTGTGTTAAGGCTCTGAGTTACTGATTGGAAGGTTGACAGTTCGCGCCCCAGCTATGCCAGGTTTTCATTGTTGGGCCCCTGAGGAAGGCCCTTTACCCTGTCTGCACCAGGAGTGCTGTATAGTGTCGGATGAAGAATAAGGAATTTTACTCTGCATTAATGTATATAAGAATATCATCATAAAGAAGAACATCAGAAAAGCAGCCTACAGTTGATTGTGGATGCTTAAGCAACTTGTTCTTGGCTGATATCAGCAGTATTAAGTCCAACACCACTGTCTGACAGTCTGGTGTAATCATAATGCTGTAAATACACTAATACACTAAAAAGGAAAAAAAATATTGAATGTAATTTGATGGGAGTACGGAATGTCGAAACATTACACTACTAATGAATAAATGAATAATTTAATAGTATCAGATCGGCAAAATGAATGAGAAGGGATGTCTTGTGATAAAATGATGAACAATAGTTTACTTCCAGTGAACTGTAAGTGTAGCACATGAGCAGAATAGTTATTAACTCCAAAATAATCCCAATACCTGTATTCATACTTTACTCATTGGGTTATTATTAGTTTTGTTTTAGTTTCAGTTAACAAAAACTATTTCAAACTAATGTTTTTCTTCAAAGACTCATGTGTGGAACATGAACATGTCATAATGGTATATTAATGAACATGTTTATTTCCATGAATTTACTTGTGTTTATCAAGTATTACGTGATGTTGGCCATCTGGTATATTAATTCAAACTTGCTAATATTATATACTGTAGCCTAACAAGACAGATGCTTCGAGAAACATTTTTCCTGGAGGATAAAATATTACAGTATATTCATTAGCATATTCAGGTCAGAGAAGGGCTTTAGTCTGTCCAGTGCTGTGCCGACAACCACAGAGGTGTTTTCTTACCTTGTCGCTGCATGGCTCTTATATACAGTATCCTAATTACATCTTTTGTCCCGTATCATCACCTTTTCCTAGTGACTCCGGTGATTCGCTTTCATCTAAATCACATTTTCCATTAATTTCTATTTGTATTTAAATCTTGAAAATCATTCTTTTTTACACAATATGTATATTGGAATGTATCTTAGTTGATTAGAACATTGGCAGGAACATTGGCACTCTCTCAGATAATCCCAATTTAGCTTTTACCCCAGGCTTGGGTGTTTAAAATATTCTATTAATACCATTAAACTGAGAAACTGTGGTATTTTTAGACTTGATTATAGCACCATGCACATTTAAAACTCTTATAGTATACACTCCAGACTAATTCATAGTCAGGAGGAATACATCAGGTAAAACGTTGCGTAGATTATTATAATGTTCCCGTCATGTCATCATTAAATCAAACAATCTGCAACAGATAACGGGGTCTATGTCGAATATAAATGTGTGAGCAACTCCCATTTGTGTTGCAGCTCCTCCAACCTTCATAGACACACCGCCGCAGTACGTCGAGGCTAAAGAAGGGGGCAGCATCACTCTCAGCTGCACAGCGTTCGGCAACCCCAAACCCTCGGTCAGCTGGTTACGTGAGGGTGTGCAGCTACAGGACAGCGCCAAGTACAAGGTGGGAACCGCTTTCCTTTCTCAGCTGTTGGTGACACAAAATGCACAGAGGTTAAATTTCACCAAGAGTGGTCTTCATCCGTGCAGGACTGATTTCTGGGGAAAGACAGATAAAGCGAGAACAGGACTATAGGGAGGATGCTTTAACACCTTAAAACGAAGTTTTAGACAGTGTGGACATGAAAGATCACAATGCCCTTGGAAAGCAGTTATCTGCGTTTTTTCAGAAGTTTAGAAGCTTCCTAAAAGTATCAGTCCAAATTTTGCTTGCAGCTATCCAGACGCTTCTGTTTATGCTGTTCCGCGAGTTGTTTTGGCACAATCACTGCACGCTGCTCTTCTTTCGTGCATCCATGGGGCATCCATTTTTGCTCGCACTGTAGTTACAACTGAACCGATGTAGCACGTTCACACCTGCACAGCAGTGACTGGGAGGACACTAACCGTGAGCGGAAAGAACTGATAAGACAGAAGTTTTAATATAACCGGAGTGCGGAGAATTTCTGACTCACCCTCATAATTAGCTCTATGGTTCTGAGAAAAGCTAGTCAGTAATAATTGAACAACTTTTTGAAACTTATTTCATTTCATTAATCAGTACGCACTTAAGTCTGGTTACACTCATGGTTGACCTTGAGGGTATCCTGGAAGCCCTGGGTGGAAAGTGGGAATACAGACTGGATAGAACTCCAGCCCACTACAGGATGCCACGCCCCCTTATACGTAGATGATCAGGGAATTAAGGAAGGGATTCGACCTACTGGAGTGGAAATCCACATGGAAATGCTTAGAACCTTTACACAGACCATAACCCAAGCGGACCCTGGAGTTACACACCTACCATGTACAGTAGTTAGGGTATTAGCATTGCTACGTGAAGCTAGCTACTTAATAACACAAAGGGTTTTATATACAGCTTGATATACAGGTTAAGCATACAGGAGAATGACTGTACACCTAACCTACCACATGTTCTGGTTTACGCTCGTTAAATTGCCTCTGTGTGTGTGTTAGTGTGTGCTTGTGTGCATTTCAGAAAATTTGTTGGCGACACACTGTAGACTATTGGTTGTTCACGCTCATAATCGCATGGCTGGCTGAGAGCTGTGGCTCGCTACTGCCACCTAGCATTTGGAGAGAGTATCGCACAGCATATTGCTAGCTTGGGGAAAAGTTCAAAATTGAAAGTAAAAAAAATTTGAAGTACAGTTTCTACCGAAACTTGCATATCACTTTCGCACCATTGTAAAATAGAATAAACGTAACTCGAACTCTTATAATTTGGCCATCACCTGATCATGTATTATAATATCCTAAACACTATGCTAGAAACATAAATATTATAGCGGACCAATTAATAGATTTTATTTATTTATTTTTTTTATTTTTTAAATTTTGTGATTCATCACGATTCTTTTGTGTGACAATTTACATTACTGTATGTATTTCAACACTGACACCAAAATATTTTTTTTGTTTGTTTGTTTGTTTTGAATATATGTTTGCATAATTATGATTATAAGATCACTAATCCTAAATGCGATGCGATCTAAACTATTCACACATTGGCAGGAAGCGCAGCATTCTTTGTGGTAGGAAATTATCGTATTTGCTAAGTTTGTAACACTCACCATCTATACCGCTTAATCCCGTATTCAGGGTCACAGGGTGCCTGGAGCCTATCCCAGGAGTACACCCTGGACAGGGTGCCACACTCATTCACACACAACGGCCAATTTGGGAACGACTATTAACTTAACCTACATGTCTTTGGACTGTGGGAGGAAACCCACCAAGCACGGGGAGAACATGCAAACTCCATGCACATGGAGACGGGAATCGAACACGGAACCTGGAGGTGCAAGGCGACAGTGCTAACCACTACACCATCGTGCCGCCAGAATTATATGTTAATATTGTGGTAGGATATTCATAAAATCATGATGCTAACAGAATAACAATGCAGATCGAATCAGCACAGAGGTATTGTAATAACATCGTATCTATTTGTTTTGGAGATTAGTGAAGGCACTGAAATACTGAAGCGTTGACCTTGCTATACTGACATGTTGACTTGATTGAGTCATGAATGTTTTGCCAGGGAGGACAGTGTCTGTGTGACTTATTGCAAAACTGAGAGTGACAGAAAACAGATTTCTCTCTCTCTCTCTCTCACTCACTCAGACATATGGACACGTGCTAAGCTCTTCGTCCGTCTGCAGCTTCATAGCTTCATGCTCTGCGCCCCTGTGAGATTGAAAACACCCGTCGAGTGCTATGCTCGACTCAGAGCGAAGAGTGTGTGTATGTGTGTACAGTACGTCATCCACAGACGAGGCAGGAGACGTGTCATTGAACATCCTTTGAACGATTTCTAATTGCCACGTCGGTCTGTGGTCCCGTGCAAGCAGACCTTTTTTCAGAGACACGCCATATTGATGAGATGAGCTCTGAGAATTCGGGTGCTATCAGCAGAGTCAGGAGTTCTTCCGCAGGTCTTTGTATGAACAGTCAGTCTGATGTTGTTCCGTGATTGACGGACATCCCTACGGCGTCTCAGCCCCGGCTGCCACTCTCACAGCGAGAGGTAGGCGCTGAAATTGGAAGTGACAGATTTAAAGCAGTTTCCAGCACTTTCAGTGTCAGCCTGTGCCTTATTCTGTTATTCACTTTCTCCCTTTCTCACGCACTTAATTCTCTCTCACTGTCTCCGCCTTATTCCCATCATCCTTTGCCATAATATCCAATCCCTTTCTCTCATTGCCTGTCTTATATTCTGCATTATGGAGGAGTAGATTTGAACTGTCAAGATGAGCCTTTAGTGTAAAGCAGATGATAGTTACGCCACAGTCCCGTGGGTTTTGTCACATGCTTCAGTCAAGAAGCTGATCCAGTGTGTGTGCACCTTTTCTGTGTTTCCTCCCTAATAAGTTTGTCTGTGGATGCCCTGCTGGTTCTTGTTTCAGTGCAAACTCTAATCACATGCATTTTATATTTTCTGTGCTGGTATTATGCTTCTCATTATAGATTGACCCAGAGAAGCTTATTGTGCACATTGCAGAAACTCTCAGCTTTAATTAAACTTTTAAGAGACATTAAAAGTGCAACTTTTTTTTGATCAGAATCTTTTAAAACAAGAATTTCGGTAGCAGTTGAAGGCGGAACAGTATATGGAGTGTAAGTGAGGAAAGTAGTGTAATCTAACCAGAGTGGCACAATGAGGTTTGGATTTCATGCAGTAGTATTGTGTTATGGATGATCTAATTAGTGCTGAAAGAGAAGACGCAGTTTCGCTTGCATTTTTATTATCAGAACAACTGACTATCTATAATAGTGAACCATGATCCAGATGTGGAGACAAAGTACAAGTACACTGTAAATGTACACTACTGTACAGTATATGTCTGCAAGTAGGACCATCTTACTTTCTAGTCTACTTTGACTAGAAACTAGGGCTGTTATTATTAACAAGTTAAAGCATATGATTGATCGCAATCCAAAGGTTAATTAATCATATGAGCAAGTTTGTCCTTAATGGCTTCCCATAATCGCAGTGGAAAATGTAAGATGTTGTGGCTCAGGTGGCTAAGGCTCTGCGTTATTCATTTTTGGATCTGAGGATGCGGGTTCGAGCCACGCCATTGGTGGGTTGGTACACCCCATACTACCCACCCACTGCGTGCAGTGCGGGTCCCATGTGAGAGATTTGAATCTAACATTTGTTAAATGTTAATGTTGGAGATATTATAAAACTGCACAATCTGTTTCCTCTAACCAGTTTTCATGCCTTTCTTTTTTCCAACATTGCACATTTAATATAATACAAGTAAATCTGAGTATTTAAAAATTTTGAATCACATACTATGACTGTGATTAACTTGATTAAAGTTTGTAATTGATCTACAGCACTACTAACAACACACTGTCCATGAAGAACATCCAAAAAGAAGAATAGCAAGTGGTTGTAGTAATCTATCTGTGGCTGAATGAGCAGAAATCCCCATAGCCAAGTTCACAGATCTGGTGGAAATCCTTCCCAAAAGAGTGCAGGCTGATTTAACGTAACATGAAACATACTGTAAAAAGAGGCGATCATCTTTGGAACTGTGTGTCCACTGATAACGTAAGGACATGACTGTTATGATTGTTACATACTTTTGCCATATAGTGCATTTCAGAAGATCTGATGAAGTTATTTGTGAAATACTGATTAATATGTGAAAAATTTGTCTTGAGTAATTCAGTGACTCAAGATGGAAAAACTCGAACCATCAGGGCTTCTGCTGCAGCTTGTTTAATCACATGATGAAGGCAGCTCATTGGACTGGAGACTCACTTCAGGGATATTAAACAAGAAAAAATAAGTATTCAGCTATTCCTCACATGTACATTAAAGCACAGTGAAATTATTATCATTTCTTTTTTGCATATCCCAACTAGGTCAGTGTGTAGGGTTAGCCAGGATATACAGTAACACCCCCGGAGCAGATAGAGTTAAGTGACTTACTCAGGGGCTCCACAGTGGCAACTTGGCAGTGCTGGAACTTGAACCGTCGACCTTCTGATCAGTAACCCAGTAACCCACAGCCTTAACTGTTTAATCCACCACTGCCCCTAGATTAGACATTTTTGACATTTTTGTCCATTTTTTCAGATTTTCGTAGATTTTATTTCCCTTTGGTCTGACTAGTGATCTGACATCATGGCACTCGCTCATTCATCGTCTATCCCGCTTTATCCTGTATGACGGGTCGTGAGGGGCCTGCGGCCTTTCCATGCACACAGACTCTAGGCAGGACTCGAACCTGTCCGGAAATCGAACCCGGGCCCTGGCGGTGCAAGGAGAAAGTGCTAACCACTAAGCCACCGTGACTCCTGACATCATGTCATTGTTCAAAATAAGGCAATGATTAATTGTAATGTTTAATGGTGAATAGAGACAAAACACTACCGCTTTACCGTATAATATCAGCCTCACTAATCACTATTATTAGTATGACTATAGTTATTATCACTTTGGCTCAATCATGTTTGGACCTTTCGAATTAAGTCGTTTTTATTAACTGTATCATTACAGCATTGCCTGAATAACGTTGGTCTTCAGGTTAAAATGAGATAAGACAAATATTTGTCAAATTTGGAATCAGGTTAAAAATCCCTACCTACTCCACTCCTACAACTGGCAGCATATACAGTATTCAGTAACTGTGACTAAAGCAATCCTGTAGTTTATTTTTGGTCGGATAAACCCAGGCTGATGTATAGCCCTTCTTTTTTTTTGAGAGAGAAACTAAATGTGGCTTTGTTTCTGCAGACACGGTAGGAAAGGTGGACTGCACACTCACATAACCTTAAAAGGAATGCAGTGGTGGCACCAAGGGGTTGCTAAATGTAAGGCATCTGTTTATAGAGACTACAGACTCAGCAAAGAGAATGTCAGAGTAATACACGGTTTAGTCACTGTTTTCACATAGCGTGTGATTTGTAGCAGCACATAGATCAATGGCATTACCATGCACATAGCTGAATAATAGCTGGAGATGCTATGCAGCATCGGCCTTTTGTCTTTCTGACAGACCTGAAGAAGAATGAGAGGCATGTTGCCATGCACAGCTTGTTAGTTTGAGTGACAGATAGAAAAAAAACTCTGATCATATTAACAGAGAAGACAGAGACAGAAAGGTTTTTTTTATGATTATTATTGTGTGCTGTAAATAAAAGATGCACTGAATAGCCACAAACTCTGTTATATAATGTCGTAATATGCATCAGTGGCAAAGGCTGCAAACAAGCTTACCCGAGTTTTAATTAAAGTGTAATTATCAACTTAGTAACTTTGCATTCTTGACAATGCTTAATTATCTGAAAGGACAAACTCAAGTGTGAGTTTAAGTGGCTTGTGATTATTCCAGTCTCCTCATTCCTACAATAAAAAAAATAATATGAATCCATAAGAGATATTGGAATGAATGCAAATCTAATTAAATAATATTAAATGATTTTTTTAATGATTAAAGATTAGATGTTTCTTATAATGTCCGTATGAGACGCAGCTCTAAAAACCACAGGCATTTTTATAATCTTTTTTTTTTTTTTACCCAGCTTTACGAATAATAATTACAGAGATCCCCGAAAAGTATTGAACACACTGGTAGCAATAATTTTCTCCGTTATCACACAAGTCACTGGACACATTCCAGACTTTAGCTAGGCTAGCAATAAACATAGCAAGCTAACTGAAGAACATATATGAAGGGTTTCACTGCAAAATGAGATAAATCCATTATGGCAAGCTTTTTTTTTTCTTTCTCAAAGGAGCAAAAAGAATGTTTTATTTTTATTTCTTTCAATTATAAGGGTGTTGAAAACATGATTCATTTTCCGCAGTTTTGTCACAATTTGTCTGCAGTTGTGTTTCTGCCCATGTATCCATGCAGTTTATAATCAATAAGTGTTGGGTGCCGGTCCTAAGCCAGGATAAAATGGGAAGGTTGCATCAGGACGGGCATCTGTATGTAAACAAACATTAAATGGGATAACATTTATTCATTCCTTAAAAATATCTCAGAAAATGTTTCAACCCATCTTCTTTAAATCCTGTTTTGCAAGAGTATCACTTCTCCTTCTTTAGATTTTATGGCTGGGTGGTGCAATACTGCCACCATCTGGACTGGAGTGTGGAGCTGAAGATTGGCAGGGTAAAAAAGATAATCGCTAAGACATGACAATGAAGTTACACAGCATTGAAATTCTTATTAGATACTTTGAGTAGTTTTTTATTCTCCAAACCCTTTAAGATATATAGCCTCTTCAGACAATTAAAAGTAGTGCTATCGAAGTGGAAAATGGCAAAAAATTCAATTGAATCGAAGGTCTGCCTAAAATTTGCAGCTTTCATCCTCAGCCTACTACTCTACCAGTTCCAGTGGCTTATCGTAGGGGTCCATCAGTGCTGGGAGTGACTGCAGTGGCACTAACTGACTGTAAAGGTCCTTTTGTCTTGGTTTAAACATTCTTCAAAAGTCTGTTTAACCTGTTTAGTTTCAGCAGCTTCTGTTTTGCTCAGAAAGAAGAGACGCAATTGGCTTTTTATGGATGTGTCTTGTTTTGCAAGACAACTGTAATGCAGACATTCACTCAATTTCAAAGCTTCTAAAGAAGGATAAGAATTGATTTTCAAATTGTTTTGGTTTTGTTATACATCCTTGTGTGCCGGAGGATTATTGCATTTTGCAGTCTAACCATTCATATAAAAGCACCCATCTGATCACAAACCGGATGTTTTCCCACTAACAATTACAGTTCCTGAGAGAAATGCTTGTAAAAAAAAAAAAAAAAAAAAAACAGTTTGCGATATTCTTGAATTTTTCCGTGTATGTTATTGCCAGCGAAGACACTGGTGATGTTTTGCACTTTAAGCTTGTAGGAGCAGAATGAATATCACTGACTGGCTTAGGAGCTGTGAGTAGGCACAAATATAAGGGGTAAAAAGCTTAGAGAAAGAACAGGGGAAGAAACATACCCGTACTGTTTGTTGCCATATTGCAGCTAATCTCTCCAGGAGTTAATCAGAAGTTGTCAAAAGGCAGCATGTCAGTCAAACCTATAAATTATGCTCAAGTTGCGATCCTTATAAATAGCTTGAGGTCTTATTGGCTTGATTAAATTTTATCCTCTTGCTCATATTGGCAGGAGTGAATGCTCCGGGGTCTTTTTAAAACATTTTTGATTTACCGACTTGGTCCAGATGTTTTTCATTCTGTATTATATACTGTATGAATGTTAATAGAATGAGATGTTTGTGAAACAACTTCAGACTTCTTGTCAGACTGAAATGAAATGAAAAAAAAAAAGAAAGAAAGAAAACTTGTTCAGTAACAGACAGTGTAACATGTAACACGTTTTTATTTTTTATTTATTTTTTTTTATGACAGATTATATGATCATGATTCTCAAGAAACAGTCTTACACGAACAACTACAATAAGAACTTTATTTCGGCCGCTCCCCTCAAGGGGTCGCCATAGCCGACCCTTCGAGCATACTGTACGCCGGATGCCCTTCCTGATACAACCCTCCCACTTTTTTGGCCAACCATGCTTGGGACTGGCGCACAATTTTAAAAAGAATAGAAAACCATTTTGGAGCCATTGGCGCACAGTTAACTCAGACGACGTGATGTGAAGTGATGAGGATTGTGTGGTTTTTTTTACTCTTTTGATGGCTTTGAGCCGCGTGTCATAGCAGTAGTCATGCGCTTTTTTCGAGATTTCGGCACTGGCACTGCCAAAACTTTGCCGACAGATGTCTTTTTGTGCAATATTGATAAATTGGCTACAAACTGAGAACATCACATTATGGGGCCTACCACCGCCGATCTTAACTCACGTCCAAAGAATTGATTCATGATGTGCGATTTTTGCCTGGGACGACACAGTTGGGCTAAAAATCACACACTTCAGGCTCATGTCTGTGTGCTTTTGTCTGTGTGTGTCTCCGTGTTTAGTTGTGTGTTGGGGCTGCTGTAATCTAGCCACATGTCTCCATCTGGTTAATTAGAGTAATTATTGTGTCGCAGATTGCTGCTGTTTTGAATAAATGGGCTGCACTTATCGGTGTTTTTGCCTTTCTGTGTGTGTGTGTGTGTGTGTGTGTGTGTGTGTGTGTGTGTGTGTGTGTGTGTGTGTGTGTGTGTGTGTCTGCTGTCACACATATGATCGCCCAGTCCCCAGCTGCTTCTATCATGAGTTGAAGAAGCCTAGAACTTATGAGCAACTTTTGCACCCTCAGATCTATGAACCTTTTATTTATTAGAAACAGTTGAATCACAGTTGAATAATACTGTAATATATATAATAATCTGTGTTGGTGCACGTAGCATGAACGATGATTCTGCCTGGATTGCCAGACAGTAAATGCTGCCACAGTGATAGATTTCTAGTAATGAAGGACTGTATCGACAACTTGGGAACTTCTACAGTAATTACATTACCAAGCTTTATCTCCTGAAGGATACGTAGAGTTTCAGTGTTTTTACTCCCTGAGCATTTCCTGCAATGCAGCAGCTTCACAGATAAGTTAAGTTGTTTAAGCATAACTTTAAATTTAGGACCAAAATGTTTCATATACTGTAGAAAGGCTACAAGGTTCGATTTGGTACTTATGATAAATATACCTTACAATTTATATACATAATTACTATAAATCTGTGAACATTACTACAAAGCTTAAGAAATAAAGCAAAATGTATTGTACGTATTATGCAAGGGATGTTCAAGTTAAACCAGGATTTGTGATGAGCTTTCTTGTGAATGAGGGTATTAAAATGATTGACATTAAAAGGAGACTTCAAGCACAGTACGGTGATGAGACTCATATTCATAGTAAAACATTTGAATGGTGCAAACGTTTTAAAGAAGGCCATATGTGAAGTGAATGACGATCCCGGCCGAGGTGGCTCAGAGCCCAACGCAATCATTCTCACCGACAGATAACTGAAGAAGAGATGCATCTGTCTCCGGGAGCTGTACACACGATCACAAACCTGCCCATTGCAAGGCTGAGAGTTATTACCACATCCCCTGGACGGTCCTGCTCTTGTTCCAGGTGATTTCCGCATGTTTGGGCCATTAAAGGAGTTCCTGGGAGGCCAGTGTTTTAGACATGAAGCAGGTTCATGGTTCAGTTAGAAGATGTTCTACTTTCTAGATAGTATCCAAGCACTACTGAAACACAGGGATAAATGCATTACAGTAGTTTAGCACAGAAATATATTGTATAGAGAAATAAATGTATTTTTTACTCTCATGACTGTGACCCATCTTCATGAAAAGGGAGAACATTGCATGCATTTAAAGATTTCTTTATGGTGCAGTATGTGGCATGGATAGCTTCACTATCAATATGTACTGTAGTTTACAAACTAAATTGATGTCTATTTCTCGGTCAGATAGCCATCAGAGTACTGGGTCTAATAAGCTAGTGAGGTTCTGTAAGTCTTTATGCATCTTGCATTTTTTTAACTGGCTTCTCACAAATATTAACATGATCATTCTGGGTAGATGAAATGAAGTGTAAGGCAATGAAGGTAAATAAAAACACTATAGTTTTGGTGAATTATTTTTTTGGGCTTTTTGGTTTCTTGTTTTTTTTTTTGTTTTTTTGTTGGTTTTTTTGCCAGAATTTAACCACAGCCACATGATACAGGCTTTTTCCCCCAGATTTTTTGCCCAGGTTTCTCATATCCCAAGCAGGGACATAAACTAATCTGACTCTGCATGCACACATCAACCCCCGTGTTGCTGCACGGTTTTCTAGCAAAAAGGAGAAAAACCTGAATAATTCCTGAGAGAGACACTAAGCTTTGTTGTTAACATCACTTACTTTGAATGATGCAAAACTCCCCACTGGCCCAACCTCTTAAGAAATGTCTTTGTTTTATGCCGCTGTCATTATTTAATTTATATATTACTATATATAAGTTGCTTAGTGATGAGGTTTATTGTTAAATAGCTCATTCACTTATCGTCTATACCGCTGAATATCCTGTATTCAGGGTCGTGGGGGGCATGGAGCCTATCCATGAGGCTTAGGGCACGAGGAGGGGTGCACCCTGGACAGGGTGTCAATTCATCGCAGGGCACACACACACACACACATACACACACACACACACACACACACACACACACACACACACACACACACACACACACTCATTCACACTCTACCGGCAATTTGGGAACGGCAATTAGACTAATCGGCATGTCTTTGGTCTGTGGGAGGAAACCGGAGTATGCAACCCTACTGTATATATAAAGGATAAAGCGGTATAGGCGATGAGTGAGTGATTGAGATTATCTGTCCCACTATGCCTAAGAAACATTGGGACATATCGAGGAGAATTCTTGCTCTAGAATTCCCCAACATCAGGGGAATACATTTAGTTGCTGCAGTTTTACACCCTAAAAAAAAAATTATAAACACAGACACAGTACCAGACGAAAGGTTGGCCACACCTTCTATATCAGTGATTTTTTTAGTGTTAAACAAACCAAAATATATTTAAAATTGTAGATTGTGCAAAGTAGCTACATTCCGCTTTGATGACCGCTTGGCACACTCATGGTGTTCTCTCACCGGGTTCACGAGGCACTGTAGGCGCCTGGAATGGTTTTCAATTCACAGGTGCGCCTTGCTCAGATGTAATGTGTAACATTTCTTGCTTTAATGAAACCAGGAAAGGGAAACCAAGAGCTACCTCTGCTGCAGAGGATATGTTTGTTATAATAAGATTAGGTTGCTTTGATGTTGACACTGTTGGTGACTTACAGTAGTCAAAATTGAGAACCTGGCTAACACATCATTTCGCAACGACATGCCATCCAATCTGATTTGCATTTAGTGGGGCCATCTTTTGTTTTCCATCAGAACAATGACGCCACACACACCACTATCTCACGTAAGAGCTATCTGTACGAGAAAAAAACTGATGGATTGCTTCATTTGGTGACCTGACCTCGACAATCATATTGAGATGGTTTGGGATGAGTTTGAACAGAGAGTGAAGGAAAAGCATCCAACAAGTACTTAACACCTCTGGGAACCCCTTTAAGGTTGTTAGAAAACCATTCCAGGTGACTCATGAGGCTGACTGAGAGAATGCCAAGAGTGTGCAAAGTCCTAATCAAAGCAAAAGGTAGCTACCTCGAAGAATCTGAAATATATATATTTTTTGTGGTATTTAACACATTTTTGTTGACTGCATAATATCATATTGTTAATAATAATTTCAACGTCTTTAGTGTTAATATACAAGTTCAAACACAAAAAAACGTTGAATAAGAAGGCGTGTAAAAATTTTGTCTACACATACAGACATACAGTACTGTACCGATCAGCCATAACATTAAAACCACGTGCCATTAACACATTAATAATGATTATCAACTATACACCAGCAAACTGCTGACAGGAACATGGGCACCCAAGGCTCACCCATGCTCAGGGGGACCAAAGCCAGCTCGACCAGTCCCATCCCACAGAAAACCCAATGCAAGACAAATCGTAGAAAAAAGTCAATCCTGGCCACTGCTGGCATCAAAACACTAAGTGCACTATGGCCCACAGCACTCGGGGCCCAGCAGGGAAAGGGCCCAAGACTGCCAACTCAGCTCCCAAACTCCCCAGATCCCAATCCGATCAAGGACCCTCGGGATGCTCAGACAAACAAGACTGTTACATAGACCACAGTGTGCAACATTCTGTTGCCAGAGCTACTCCCAAGGGTTCAGAGCCACCCTGTTGGCACCCAAAACCTGGATATTTAAGAAGTTAATCGACTCGGTTTTATGGCTGATTGGTGTATGTACTGTATATATTAGTAGTAACACTGACTGGGTAGTCACTAAGGATGAATGAGCCGTACAGCTAATCACTTTTGCATTATAATAATATTAATAATATTAATAATATTCATAATAATAATAATATTATTATTATTATTATTATTATTATTATTAATAATAATAATAATAATAATAATGATAATAATATTCATAATAATAACAATAACATAAAAAGCACATTTGCTGTTTATATCTGTACTTGTGTCTTTTTTTAACCTCCCTTTTCTATTTGAATAAAGTATTTCTATTGGGTTTGAAGTGTGTAAGTAAAATCCTAAATGAGATGTTAATGAGGCATATAACACGTACATTAATAAGGGAGTAGTGCATGGGAGCTTACATTCACACAGCTGATTCACCGTTTACACTCAAATCACAGCTCATATTATTCAGACAGACTGATTCATGAATTGCATTATAAAATCAAATCTAATCTCTGCTATTTTATCTTTTATTCATACAGCGCACGAAAATGTGAAGGCTTTAGACGTAAGCTAAACTAAACTTCTCAGAGAGTCTCCTTTTGCTTTCAGCAGGCTTAAATTCATCTGGGTCATCAGAAAGCTAGTATTGTATAAAAGTTTTCAATTAAATCGCATTTCCCACAGGCACATACTCAAACACACACACACTAGAAACTTTCAGTATTGAATAAAGATGATGGAATCTATCTGCCTGATCTGTTAGTTAATGAGAATCTCGAAAGACATGCTTTATTAATTCTCCTGTAAACTTAATTGTTGTCTGACTAATTTCATTCCAGAGTGGTAAGGTCATGGTAATAAGCGTGTTCTCTTTTATTACTGGATATTGTGAGAAGTGCAGCCGTCCTTCAGGGACTTCTACTGGGACCGATTTAACTTCTGTGATGAAGAAGAAAAAAAAAAAGAACACTGGAGAATGTTTGATAGTCACAAAGCTATCGTACACTGGCACTGGTAACAGCTTGAGGCGGCAGTAATAAAATGGGAATGGTGAATCTGTGGGTGTAAGAGAGAGAGAACAGACACACATTGATCTTTATGTCCCTGGTGGAGTGGCCTGGTTTATTTGATCTCTCCTACGTTGTCTTTGTCTCTTTGCTCTCTTTTTGAGTCATGATGTTGTAATATAACAATCATTTTTGGTTATTGTCTTTTACTGAATGCTTTGTTGACATGTGGAATTGTGTTTACTATATCTAATGCACTTGATTCTGCTTTCAACTTTTGTTGTGATACCATTTTTTTTTCAGACCATGTACTGTATGCGCTTTTAGTACTAAATACTGATATCGATGCAAATTTTTTTTTTGGTATTAATTTTATTTAGCACTGCTTTTATTGCATTCTGTTAGGATCATCATCATGGGATAAGGCAAATCGAGTGATCTCAGTGCAGGATATCAAATCTTTCAAATAATGTGTAAAATGGCATTTATTTTACATTTCTCAACTGAAATACATCCATGAAATGCTCAAAAGGCTGGTAGTTTTATTGGCTTTTTTTTTTTTTTTTTTTTTTTTTACGAATCAGCTGAAGCCCTGAGCAAGACTTGAATCCCAGTCTCAGCAGTAAGAGCAGCAAATGCTTATCACTAGTCCACCAGGGGACCTGCTGCTGGTGAATGCCACAGAATAATTCCTCCAAGTAAAAAATACTAGACAAGCGCAAGTTTCCAAAATATATAAATTGAGAACTGTCCGAAAGGAATAAAGAAGCACTTAAAGACCGAGATCTGTTCTTTGAAACTGGAAGCTCTTGTGTATTTTGGACTTCGTGCAAACAACATGTTATAATACAGTAGTGTATACAAATAACTGAGGAAATCTTTCCATCTGGGAACCTCTGTAGTCCAACTAGGGACTGGGGAGGCCAACGGTGACCATTATATTTATTCCCATATTTATGACTGTGGTACCACCTCCGTTCAACATTCACACACTATGGCCAATTAGCCTAATCTGCATGTCTTTGGACTGCGGGAGGAAACCGGAGTACCCGCAGGAAACCTACCAAGCACGGGGAGAACATGCAAACTCCATGCAGACAGATCCAAAGGCTGGAATTGAACCCAGTCCCTGGAGGTGCAAGTGCTAACCACCAAACCACTGTGCCACCATACAGTACTGGGGAAAGCTAAATGAGATACGCCAGTGTACGAGTGTGACCAGCCTAAATGATGAGCAATCTCATTCACTGAATTCCCACATTCATGTTGTTTAATACCCGTTTGCTTC
This sequence comes from Clarias macrocephalus, assembly GCA_011419295.1. Classification (NCBI taxonomy): domain Eukaryota; kingdom Metazoa; phylum Chordata; class Actinopteri; order Siluriformes; family Clariidae; genus Clarias; species Clarias macrocephalus. The sequence continues at coordinate 6,988 of JAAGKR010009043.1, read as the reverse complement.
ACTTTGAAATTGATGCTACTGTTTGCCTCTTGCTGCTTCTATCACTATCGGCGGTTTTGCTGTACTTGGGAGACATGAGGCACTTCCAGATAACATTCAGAAAGGTAACCCTATAAAAAGCGATTAGTATACAAGACACATGAGGGATGAGCTGTTTGTCTGAACTGTTGCATTCATCTTCTGAACTTGAGGGCTCCTGTATATACAGCACATTATGTGGTTGGACATTGCATGAACGGATGTTATGCTCAGAAAACCTTTTTACTTTTACTCTGCTGAAAAAGTACAAATATCCGTAACCCTACTTACTAAAACTAAATTTCCGCATTACCTAACCACATTGGTGTGTAGTATTTGAAGCAGAAATTTCACCACCTGTTGACTATCATGCGTAATGAAATCAGAAGTGGAGCTGGTTGCAGACTGCAAAGAAAACGGCGCGTTTGCAATTGGAAATCGTAAAGAGAGAGAGAGAGAGATTTTCCTAAGGAAAAGGCTTGTGTGAGCTAATACAAGCCATGTACTTTTCATACCTGAAGGTTAGTACTGTATGTAAATGAAGGACTTCTACTTACACTTGAGTAATATTTGCCCTGGGGAAGCCCTACTTTCACTCCGGTACGGGACTTGTGTGCTTCGAGGTTGCATTTGCAACATTGTGTCAGGGTCATTCATTCATTCATTGTATCTCAAGGTCATTTAATCAAGGTCTATCAAACTTCCATATCCACTATTTGTCCTGGTGTTGTATTCAGAGTTGAAGACATCACAACCTTATTACAAGTACAGTATGTGACCAATGCAGACACTATTAGTGTCCTCTCCTGAGCACACAGGGAAATATAAGTGGGCCCGGTCATTAAAAAGTCTCATAGATGTTTGCACAGTACCTCTGTCAGATACTCATAGCCTTGACGACGTGTGCTCTATTCCGACAGGTGAGCGACGGCAGTCTGACGGTGTTGTCCATCAGCCGGCAGGACAGAGGAGCATACACGTGCAGGGCCTACAGTGTGCAGGGAGAGGCCATCCATACCACACGCCTACTCGTCCAAGGTACGATGCCACTCGACCTCGAATCGTTCTCCAAACCTGTCCACCTTAAAACCGTCTGTAGGAACGTGATGCTAATGGAGTAGAACTGTACAGCCACAGCTAAGCAGGTTGTCTGAAAGAAGTAATTTGCTGACAGTGAGTGACCTCTTTTACCGTAACGCAGGAACAGGTATACCAAAAATGGCAAGTTATTTGAGTATCCCAAAAATGGCAGTAGGACTAGATATAGATATCTGCAGAGAACATTTAGTTTAGGTCTTGTGAGTCACCTACATTCGTCTGATCACATGCTCAGAATCGTAACCACTGAGCCTGCATTGCTGGGAGAATACATCGTAAAGGTTAGAGGATTTCCCCAGCAGCTTAGTGTGTGGTCTAAGCAGCGGGGTGCAGTGTGTGACTTTGCCTGCATGATTTTCACACTTATTGATCTGCCCTAATGGACTACCTGAGCATCTTTAGGGCACTTTCAAATAGCTTAGGCAGTGAGCCTGAGTCATAGCAAATTTTTTGGTAAAAATCCAATTAAAAAAAGCAAAATCTCATTGGGGTTGGTGTAGAGCTTAAAAAAACGTGTAGGACGTTTGATTCAAACAAACATTTGCCGTGTTTGTATAGAAATCACAAAAATGACCCAAACCCAGAGAACACAAATTCAGCATTAGCTAAATGGTTAAATGCCACCGAGTGCTGCAGCAGTAATGAACTCTCCCTATCATCCAGAGATATCATCCAGAGTTTAAAACTAATGTGATGCTGTAGCCTCTCGCAGATGGAGACCTGGAGAGAGCTGATTGGCCGAGGGGTGGGATGTGAGGCACTCTAGCATTCTCATATAAATCGCGGCTCGAAGCCAATCACGGACGTCTGTGAGCTGACACAAGGAGAACGAGCGCTGTCCTGTGAGTGTGTTACACCGCCCCCAATGCTGCGTGAGCGACCAGGTCAAAAACTCTATATTATAGAGTTTGATGAATCAATCCTGATTGAAATGCTAATAATGTTATACAGTAATACGGCCTAGCAAAGAGTAGTGTATCTTCTAAAAAACCTTCCTGCAACTGCTTAGGTATTGCATAGCGTTATACTGTAGGAGTCATTAATAAATAAACTATCATTAAGTAATGTAAACGTGTGAGGAGCATGCATACCAAAAAAAATGAAAAGATGATCAGTTACAGAACCTTTTTGTCTAGTGAAGCCATTGCTTTCGTATGGATTGGAACCATGCAGCCTTTTCCAAAGAACAACCAATAAGATATAGTCTCATATAGGACCATCCTTTTCAAACACTTATGACCCAGCACTGCTGCAGTCCTGCGGTAGAAACATTTATTATCCATATGATGGGATTGCAAAATGGCTGGTTTCCATAACTTATGCTGTGCACTATGTTAGAATCTTAGTGAGAGATGGGGTTGAATCCCAAATACCAAAACATGGAAAGCAAGTGTGTATCTAGGGTGTAGAATCTCTTGTTCCACACACCTAGTAGTGCCCTTGTTCAGGGTTTAGGGATGGGTTTGGGATTCAGCCTTCTGTTAAAGCTAGTTCGGTTGATAGTTTTTAGAGTGTTGGCAGAAGCTTGCACTCACGTTAACTAGAAATAATGAAAGATAATGAACCAATTTGCATGGATGGTCTAGAGGCAATTCAGAACAACATAGAAGCTGTAAGTAAAGAGACAAACGGCCAAAACATGGTATTGGTGCTAAAAAGTGGCTCAGTTTGGTGAATTTTCAGATAGGATCATGTAACACCATTTTTCGTAATACTTAATGCTTCTTATCTCTCGATCCATGCAAACACATTTATATTTTTAGCAGATACTGTAAAAAGAAACACATTTGCTAAATACAGTTTCATGCCCTTTTACGTAGTGTTGTAAGTTTGTAACTTTTTTAAATTCAAATCCTTCAGTGACCTTAATTGTCATTCTTGGCCAATTTAGATTTCACATGAAAAGATGTAAATGTAAAAAAGTGTATTATTCTAAAATGCTAAATTGTTAACATATTGCAACATGAATTTGACATAGTTATAGACACTACAGATTTTTTTTGTTGCTTTTTTAAGCTTTTACCAAAATCTTTAACAAAAACTCTCCGGCAAAGCAATTTTAGTGATATAATTGTTAAAAAAATGTAATTGGGTAGATTACAAAAAGCAAATTTAACTGAATAAACTATAGTTTTCTATGTTTTTTGTCCACATAAGGTGTGTTTCTAATTTAAAGCGTTTAAACAAAACTATTGTTGTTCGTAATTTGCAGAAGAATCCTTAATTTTGCACGGAATGCTTTAATCTAAGCATCAGTTTTTCACAGGTCATCTAGAAGCTTACACCAATTTAAGTATCGATACTCATGAAAAAATAGAAATACTTTACACTTTAAATTATAATTGTTAACATTATAAAAATTAACATTTTTAAAAATTAATTTCAAAATCCAATAAATATATATCGTTTTCACAGTGCTAACCTCGAATACAATCAAGTAACATGCTAAAGATGTAAACAAAACATGGAGAACTAAGCAAGCACAAGTTTCCCAAACCAAAAAAATTTTTTAATAATGTATAAAAAGCCCCAGTGAGGATAAGCTACAATGAAGAGGTGCAGTAATTAGCTAGCTGTTTCCCTGCGGGATTCAAGTACACACAGAGCTGACGGGATAGACATGGCGAAGCTCATTACACACATTAAGCCAAGAAAGAGTTCTGCTGGAGAGACGTCTGAGAGCGGAGACTCGTTCGGTACGTGGCTGACATAACCCATTCAGCATGCAGTCTCAGGAAGCAGTGTTTACACGACTGTGAGAAGAAATATGCATGCTGGTATGAGTGCTGGATTAAACAGGAGGTGACTGGGTAATGCTTTTGTATTGAAAGGGGTCGCTTGTGTTACCATCATTATATTATTTTTTGTTGGTTTATTGCACTCAGTGAGTATGTGGCATGAGTTCATATGTTTGTGTTTGTGCAAGCTGGCGTGGGTGGTTGCAGCCTTTTTGGCTGGCGATCCTGCTTGTTTGCATACCCTGGTAAACTCTCGCTGTGTGTGTACTGCCAGCAGAAGAAAGGATGTGGGAACTTCTAGAAGTTTACAAAAGGTAAATTGGGGCGAGCAGGAAAGCACGCCGACGCTGGAGCTGTTGCCTAATGATAATGAAATCACACGCTTCTGAGACGTATTATGCTTGTCAACTTCTAAAAGCCATATTGAGATGATTTCATGTTAGCAGGGAAATGTGCATTTTTGTCTTCTATGGCAACTCCTTCATGTCTTCATGAAATGAATGACAGATCATTGTCCATTTTGTCCCATATGGAAAAAGGAAAATACGAACATTGATAACTGTGATGATATCATCTGCAAGGTTCCACTTTTTGTCTAATCAATTACATTTATAACATCAAACATCAAATTTAAAATGAAGTTTTTTTGATATTAGAGTTCATATCAAATATAGGAGTTAGAGATGGAGTTCTGATTCAGCCTTGTGTTAGGAGCTTTGACCCATGTTCACCCAAGAGTGTAATGTATTTAACGATTGTTAGAAAACCTAACATAAAGCGTGGCTTTAATCAGATTGCGTAGTCAGAACTGTTGTATAAAAAAGGATACATTCTATATAGACTATAAATGATTGTCTTTTTCCTGGATATTGCACAAGATTTCCACATAACTGTACATTTCATGGTCCTGAGAAGTTTGTCCCTCCCTCATGCTGGTTAATACAGCCAGATAGTACCAGATCAAGCAGCGGGTGATATGCCTACTGCAACAGGTGGTGCTATAGTTACAGTATTACGGTTTGCTGCATCAATGTTAAAAGCATTTAAACATCAAACAAATATAACATAGCCTATATACCAAAAACATTTTTTATATTTTTGTATATGTTGATATATAACCTGCCTGCCAGTGGACAGCTATTAAGAAAAAAAATAGCTATTATATTACAATATAATATATATTATATATTATGCTCATAGCTGATGGGGTCATATTTCTTTTGCAGGAGAGAAGGCTTACAAATCACCAGTCTCTTATACTTTCAATGCAAAGTTATTCATATTGTCTTTTCGCCTGAAAATGAGACCATATCCATCTAGTATTGCAACTTAAACCTTGACAGATTTACATTCTGATCAGTACACACATCTGCATTCGGCATGAATTGAATCGAATATTGCAGCTCGTAAACTGTGAGTGTTTACACAATTTCATCTCTGGAAGAATTGGAATGATTCTGTTGTAAAGCTTTTATTCCCTCTCTCATTTCGGTTTGCAGGACCTCCATTTATCGTCTCCCCTCCAGAGAACATAACCGTGAACATCTCCCAGGATGCATTCTTCACCTGTCAGGCCGAGGCATATCCTGGCAACATGACCTACACCTGGTTCTGGGAGGAAGATAACGTCTTCTTCAAGAAGTAAAGTTATGATCGGGTTCATTACTGTATCACATCTCACTGCTGCTGTGCGTCGCTCTCTGTACACTACCATCATCCTCATTCAGGCATCAGGGTTACTTGCAGCATGGATGTGTGCAACTCTGCATAACTTAGGCCTTGGGAGAACTTTGAGAGACAAGACCTAGGGGACGTTTTTTTTTTAAATTAACCTCACTTAAATGTAACCAGCATGCCAATGTTATGAATCTAAACTAACCCTTCTCTTGAATATCATATAAGCCTCTTAAGGAGAAAAATAACCCTCTTGTCCTAGGTCTTGTGTTTTGTTGCTGTCTAGCCATACTGTATTTAACAATCCTAGCCAAGTCGCCGACATATTACTGGAGACATGGATGCATGTTCAAGCATATATTAATGGGGGTTGTGAGACTTGGGTAACATTAGCCTGATAGCACTAATGCAGATCTAAAGCAAACACCAAGCAAGTCTTGGCTGATCGACTGAGTTCATGGTGGTAGTTTGAGAATGATTAGATTTTTCACAGTAAAAGGTATAATGTGATGTATTTTTGTGGGTTTTTATTAGAGGTGCACTCATTCCAATTCTTCGACCCACTACTGATTTTGGGTTGTCAAGGTTCAGTCTGATACCGATTTCGGCCGATTCTGATTTTCTAACTCATTTTCTAAGAATTCTAATCGACAGCATGCACAAAGATTGTTGTAATCTAAATGACAAATGTAATTATATGTTTATTAGAACATTAATAAAGGAGGCATGGTGGCTTAGTGGTTAGCACTGACACATTGCACCTCCAGAGTCCGGGTTCAATTCCTGCCTTGTGGTCTGTGTGCATGGAGTTTGCATGTTCTCCCCGTGCTTGGTGGGTTTCCTCCAGGTTACTCTGGTTTCCTCCCACATTCCAAAGACATGCAGATTAGGCTAATTGGCGTTCCTAAATTGTTTGTAGTGACACCCTGTTCAGGGTATACTCCCCTTGTGCCCTAAGTCCTTTGGGATAATATATAAATAATATAAATATAAATAATAAACATTTATAAATGTCATGCACACTCACTCCGCGACCGGCACGAGGACCGGGAAGTAAGACGGTCGCGCTTTCAGGAATGCATAAAAGGAAACAAGATGGCGCGTCACATCGCTCAGTCATTGAGTTCCATTCATGCCTTCGCCGATGCGTTACCGCTTCTCACGTGAGTACTCACCAATTCGGTTTGCTTCCTCGATTGAGTGTGTGTCGCTAGAACGCGGGTTTATTTGTGTAAATCCTTGCTCTTCGTGTAAGAGAGTTCTGAGATTAAACGCGTGGTTATCCTGCCTGCTCGCGCTACTTCCGCGTTTGGGTCTACCGTCCACGCAACACGGGCTACCTGCTAAGGTTTTTGTCTTCTCCCCTCGGTCGCTCGTGACAGAATGACTGAGCCCAAAGCAGTAGACCCAGCGGAGTTTGTCCGCCTCTGCGGTGTGGTTGACCAGCATGCCGAGCTGAT
>JAAGKR010009042.1:7465-21359 GCA_011419295.1 Clarias macrocephalus | reverse complement strand
TGCAAGGCAACAGTGCCAACCTACCATGCCGCTAGGGGCAATCTGTGATTCTAAAAAAATGACACCAATGTGACCAAAGTGCAAAAACATGCAGTTCCTCTAATGACCACTAAGAACATGGTTTTGAAAGTGAGTCAATCCATATTGCCCCATGTGAAAATGAGCAATTTTAAAACAGAAATAAAGGCTTGGTTTAAAATAGTTTTGGTGTCCATAGCTAGACTTCCCATGGCAACTGTCTGGTTTTCAGTTTTATGCAGTTAAAATTACTTTTAATCAGTTATTTTATACATTTAAATTATACAATTATGCATAATTATGAGCGTGGCTGATTTGACTGATAACTGACTACTACGCATCACTTTAGTTAACCAGTTAACTGTAAACAGTGTAGTTTCATTTACCACAAGAAATATAGGAATTGACATGGAATGGTGTGTAGGGTATAGATGAGGAAGTTCAATCAAATGCAAAGTAATGTTGGCATATAAATTAAAGCATTAGCCATCCTAGGCATTTTAGATAAGCTTAAGCCAAGCTAAGTGGCACGGTGGCCCTTTGGTTAGCACTGGCGCCTTGCACCTCTAGAGTCCGGGCTCGATTCTGCGTGCATGGAGATTGCATTTTTCCCCATGCTCGGTGGGTTTCCTCGCACAGTCCAAAAACATGTAGATTAAGTTAATGTTGACCGGAGGTCCTACTACGGTCGTAAAATGGGGATGGGTTGCTACAGTAGTTTTATGACAGAGGTTCCTAGAAGGATGGATGGAAAGCGAGGCTTATTCGCCTGTGATGACTGAGGTCAGTATGTGTATTCCAACCAATAGTCAAATTCCATTTGTTCCACCTATTTGCATATTTATCAATTAACCAGGGTTTAGGCACATTAGCTTCTGCCAAGATGGTGACTACCAGAGCTACAGTAGTTGAGTTTTGAAAGACAGTCTTCAGAAAACCTATGGATGACATCATATAGAGGTTTTTTCAGTTCTTATTGAGTCGATGGTTTTCTCAGCTCCCAGAACACCTGATTTAACTAATCATCCATTTAACAAACTTTTTGAAATGAAGCGAGTGTGACAGCATGAAAAAACATGTAAATATGCAGGACAGGGGGTCCTCTAGGACCAGGGTTTAGAAACACTGCTGCAGAGAGACTCCAGGGGCTCGTTAAAGAAAACAGCTAGGGAGCAGACGAGTTGCAAAAAATGCGGTATTTGTTTAGGAGGATAAATCTGGCATGGATGCAGGGTTTACTGCAGGATAACAGACATATTTCAACCAGAGTAGGTTAACTGACTTTGTGTGTGTTTCTGTGGTCTGTTTTTTTTTTTTTTTCTATTTTCTATTTACATTTTTTAAACTAAAATGCTAACTGTTATTTTGTTGCTTGGCAGATGAAGCAGCCTCCTAGTTTTAGACCTCCATGCTCTCAAGCCCCTTTTCAAGCCTGCACCATTTGTTAATAAAAAAAAAAAATAATAAAAAAAAAAACAGTGCAATGAGTGCAATATGTGCAATATGAGGTAGGTTATGGTGTGTGTTAAGTGGTGGATATAATTAGCGGTTTATAAAACCAAAAAAAAACAAAAAACAAACAGATTTCGAGCATAAAAACATTTTATTGAAATTAAACTAGACTTAAAAAAGTAATTAATGTTAGGCAGTAACAATTTTTTTTCTTTTATTCATGTATTTTTTAACCTTTTACTTTAATTCGGTTACTTATTTTTTTCCCTTTTGTTCTCTTTGGCAAAGTAAACAAAAATTAATTACTACAATAGGTGAAAGCAGGCTTGTACAATCCGGCAATAAAAGAATCAGTTGCGACATGAAGTACCAAAAAAAAAGAAAAGAAAAAAAAAAAGAAAAGTAAACCAGCTTCCTAGCAAAATCAACATTAAAAACCATGGACTTACTTTCTGTCATGGAAACACTTTCTGTGAGAATCTTATAATATTACACATCATTACACATTATTTAAATAACAATTTGTCTTCTTAGCAATTTCATTTCAACAAGAATTTAATATTATTTTTATCCAGATTAGACCTGAGTATTGAACAATAATAGAATCATACTGTAATTCTTAGAAGCTTTAAAACCAGAATTATAATTTTAATAAGTGGAGGAATTTGAAAGATTACTAACAATAATAGAAAAAAAAATAATAATAATAATTATAATTATTATTTTTTTTTATTAAACAAAATTAAATAAATCTACATTTGATCATTAACATTGAGCAGGTTAGCATGGCTGATTCAGGACAAAAATAAACAAACAAACAAGTACATATTATTTTCATTTACATATCTGTTGACTAACTACATAGGATGCATGCTACATTAACAATGCTTTTTTTATATACAGTGTGGCAGCATGTATCGAAAAATCAGTGCCTTATTCAGAATTTCAATTTATTTCATATATTTATGTCCCACTAAAAGTACATTTATAAATGTTATATCCAATATTCAACATAAGTCAAAACAAAATGTTGATAACAATTTATTTGCCATTTAATATCTTAATTAAACCACAAATAAAATAATAATAATAAAAACATAAAAATAATGAAACAGCTAAAACATCTAGCCTGTCTAGTTTATTATAGTAGGAGCTAATTTTTAAATATATATTTAGTGAAAGAATTAATGAAGAACAAAGTCATATAAGTTAAACAGAAATTTCACAAAGGCTAAACTAGGAATGTGGATTCACTCTTACAGTCTCAGAACTAAGAGAAAATATATTTTAGTATGGTAACCTTGTATGTTTTAGCTACTTTTACATCCTAGTTATAGTGTGTATAGAGCGTAAATGGCTTTATTGAATTTTTTGTTTTGTTTTTGAGATGCTTTCAACCAGAGAACAAAGTCGCCTTGTCATGTTTACTAAAATATGAATAGGTCTATAGGCCTCTAACCTTCTATATTCCCAGAGATTTGACCAATTTCATGCTAATAAAGTGATTAAATAAAAACCCGCTCGTGGAAATGACTGTGGTATGTTGTGGATGAATATACCTCAAAACTAAAACCTCCATCTGCCCTCCCTGTGAGAGTCAGTGTTCTTATTTCTGACAGGATGAAATATCTCTGATGGCACTGACGTCTTGCTAATAAACTTCAAATTTTCATATGGCAGTGTTTCGGTCTTATTGTAAACCGAGGGCTTTGTCATGAACAGGCCTGCACAAGCCAGTATTGAAATTGAACATGCAGGAGGAAATAAAAACCACAGGAGAACGGCTTCTCGTCTCATGACTGAAAGGATTCTGAAGCAGGATGGAAATCATATCATGGCAATTCAATAACTAGATAATTTGGGCACATAGACTTTAATAAAGCCGTGTGCAGACACATGCAATGTATACAGTTACAAGTGGTTTAAACGATACAAACTATAACAATACAAATAGGGAAAGTTTTCACAAGATTGCTTTGTGTTATGGATTAAATTTCACCATATAAACTTTGAGAACAAACGAACATGCGAATGTTCACAGAATCACAAACGTATACCGGTCTAAAAAAGAAAAGATCTGCTAATTAACTTTATCTAACACACACACACACACACACACACACACACACACACACACACACACACACACACACACACACACACACAGAGTGAGTGAGTGAGAAAGAGAGAGAGAAAATAAAGAAAAAAACTACCGAAAACTAATTAACTGGCAAAATGATATAAGCACATATTTAAACACATCATGTCCTGTTTAAAAGTTCTCTGCAATGTTCCTTTCTGTCTGGTCCTTTTCGTGCTTCCACAGGCTGCCGTAATTACTGACTAAGCATCACAACAATTAATGATAAACTCCCTCGCTCCCTACCAACGAATCGACCATCTGGTTCACTAATTGACTTTAATTAATCGTGTCATCCTAAATTACCGGCCTGTTTACTAAGTAAATGAATGAAGACAAAAGTTAAAAAAAAAAAAAAATCAATACATCAATAAATTAAAAGAAACTGTTTATTTATTTATACATCCATCTATTTATTATCTACTGTATACCTCATGTCCTGTGTACAGTCACTGTGGGCTGAAACCTACCCCAGGGTACAAGACAGGGTGCACGCTGGATAGGATGCCAACCCATCACACACCCAGTCAGACACTACGAGCAATTCGGAAATGCAAAAATCAACCTAGACACATCTGTGAACTGTAGGGAGGAAAACAAAGACCCCAGAGGAAACCCACCAAGCATGGCAAGAACATGCAAACTTACACATACATAGACAGTAAGAAAGATTTGAAACCTCCTCCCTGGAGTACTTTCTATGAGGGGTGTCCAAGCCAAACTGGGACTTGATGAAATTTCTTTTAAAGGAAGACATAGAAGCAGAGTGACATTTCCAGAAGACTTGAATACCTCAGTACGGTCATAAGACTTGTACTGTACAGTAGCTGCAGTAAAATATTTGAATGGTTCATATGTTTGAAAACAGGCCATACGTCCGTGGATGACAATCCTGTTCAAGGTGGCTTGAAGCCCACTCCAGTTGTTCCTTCCTGTGAATGTTCAACAAGTGGAATGTCTGATTCCTGCATTGATGAAAATCGATGGATAACCTGTTGACATTTTGCAGGAAGCACTTCTGTCTGTGGGAACTGTACACACAATCATTCAAGAACACAACTTCCACATTACAGGAACTCGGCTGGGAGTTATTTGCCACATCCCCGTGCAGTCCTGACCTCATTCTGAAACATTTTCACATGGTTGGGCCATTAATGGAGTTCCTGGGAGACCGGCCTCTGGTGTACTGAGAAGACTTTGTACCTTGATGGTATTCAAGCACTAGTTAAATGCTGGGATAAGTGCTGACAGTAAGTGTGGCAGAGGATTGTATAGAGAAATAAAGGCTCTCATAACTGTGTTGTATGTTTCTGCACAATCAAAAACCCTGATTTCACCCGAAAGCTGCTCCTAATAAACCAATGGTAAAAAAAAAAAAATAATAATAAAAAAATCCAAATAAAGCACCTGTGATGGTTAGGACTTGAATAATGGGCTAGCTAATGAATGTATGATTTGTCTCCTCTATAGTAAAAGCATTCTGTAAATAAATGCCCTAGTATTTGAAATCTTACATAACCCTTTAGTGTAACTCTGAAACTAGACCACACTTACCCCATGGATGTTTTAGACACTCAATAAATACAGCCAGATTCCCAGAGGAGCCTCTTGGTTGATGCAATTTGACATTTTCTCCTGCAACAGCTCCTATCTTTTAATCATAATCTCTCTGAAATATGCACAGCAATGGTAAAATACAAGGTGTGAATGAGATCACTTGAACAGATTAGGTAATTCTGTACTATTGCAAATAGATTTTAACTGTATAATGACAAAAAAGAGGACAATGTCTATATAAACATACAATTAGAGGAGATCAGTTTTACAGAATTTTGGGATTTATAATTTTGTCATTTATTTCAAGTCACTGTTATTTCCTGTGACAATGAGACAGGAAAACACTCTGAAAAAGATTACTTAATGGCAGAAGGAATTAATTTTGGGCCCAATATCTTCATTTTTAAACACTCACACACACACACACACACACACACACACACACACACACACACACACACACACACACACACACACACACACACAATTTCATTCCCTCAAACAATCAATGCTCAGATGGCATGTGGAAATGTTTACGTTTCTAGCTGATCCAATTAAATAATAATAATAATAATAATAATAATAATAATAATAATAATAATAATAATAATAATATATGACTCATACTTATATTAATATTGTTTCAAATATTTGAGATGTTCAATTTATTCTTTCTCTGTTTGCCTAGATTCATTTCATACTTTATCAACTGCTTTATCCTGGACATGGTTGAAGTTTATTCTGGCCATGCAGGATAGAAGGTAGGAATATACCCACAACTAATAGGCTAATTTACACACACACATGCACATACTCACTCACATCTGTGTTTTTGAGGCAGTAAAATTGCACCCATTTATGATTATATCAAATAAAAAAATTGCAGTTGGAAGTGCAGATCTCGCTTTAATTATTTATTAATTTATTCATGACATTTTTTTGGCTGTATAATTTTCCTTTGAGTGCTTCTTTCTTGTCATCTTTGCATATGAGGTCATATTAGTGCTGGAGATGAAGGAGAGGAAATCTGAAGAAGAAGAAGCAGGCATAGAGATCTCGGAATAGGCATGAGCTGCGTTCTTTTTTGTCTGCTCAGAGTCTCGCCGTTGCCTTGCGGTGGCTCTTTTAATCCTGACTTCCTGCGCCCTGGTCTATCTAGGTCAGAAATGTCGTTGTTCGTGTCCCTTCTGTTCTGCCTGACTCATATTACTCTCTAATTTCAGCTCAAATGCATTTTTTTTCTCCCCCTTTGTGGACCAGAGGCTTTAATTATCAAGCAACCTCATTTATTTATTTATTTATTTATTTATTTATTTATTTTGTATTTTTTTTTACACAAGCCTTCCTGATTTTATATATCTAATAGATTATTATACAGTACATGTATATATGTACGGAATGCTTTTTGACTGTATGCCTTATTTTCTTAACACCCTGCTTATGAGTCCAACATTCAATATGTCTTATGCGTTGGCTTGTTTATCAGGTGGCACTGATAAATAGGCCAAAGGCAGGTGCTGATAAACATTACTTGGTGTCTGGTGATTACACTGCAAAGGAAAAAAGAAAAAAACCTGTTGTCTTGTTGTGTTATGTTGTGGAAGGTACAAACAGCATGGATAAGCAGAGCAGATGCATGAATAATGCGGTTGGATGAATCTCATTCACCTATTTATTCTGGCGCTCTTCCTGAAGAGAGCTCCCACGGCTCCCACATAAATCAGGATAAACAGGGAATTCAATTAAACTATCAAAAATATAAATCACAACCTTGAACAGATGATTTGAGACTGCTCAATTAACAGGTAATATGAATAGCAAGGTACTTTTTTGTAAATTAGGATATAAATTTAATGATTCGAAATGCATAACTCATCCAGTGTATATGCAATGTTTCACACGTAATATTTCCAAGTGACATTATATTATTTGAAATTCACTCCAAAAATTCACATCCTCTCACATACCATGGCCTACAGACATGAGCACCATGGACTACAACATCCAGCACAGCACTCTAAACTCGCCGGCCACTTTATTAGATTCACATTAGGTACTGGGATGGACCCAATTTTTGCCTTCAGAACTGCCTTAATTTTTCACTGCATTAAATTCAAAAAAGTGATTGAAACATTCCTTAGAGATTATTTTTGAGTATTGTTTTAGACAAGATCTCAGGTAAGATTGGTACTAATAGGCCCAAAGTGTGCCAAGAAAATATTCCCCACACCACTACCACCAGCTGGCCTCATTGATACAAAGAAGGATGGATCCATTTCACATGGTTTACACCAGACCATCTAAATGTTGCAGCAGAACTCGAGACAAGGCAAAAAATTTTTATTCTTCTTTTGTCCAATTTTGGTGAGGCCATGTGAATTGTTCCTATTGTGATAGGAGTGGCACCCGGGTTATCTTATGCTGCTGTAGCCCATTTGCATCAAGGTTCAACATGTTGTGAGATCTTATATGCCTTTCAGCATACCAGAGTTGTAATTAGATGTTATTTGAGTTACTCTTTCCTTTTTACCAGCTTATGCCAGTCTGACCATTCTGCTCTGGCCTCTGGCATGAACATGGCATTTTTTCCCCAGAGAACTGCCACTTCCTGGATATTTTCTCTTTTTCACACCAAACTCTAGTGATGGTTCTGTGTGAAAATCCCAGTAAATCAGCAGTTTTGGAAATACTCAGGCCAGCCCATCTGGCACCAACAAGCATGCCACATTCAAAGTCACTTAAATCACCTTTATTCTCCATTCTGATGCTTGGTTTAAACTTCAGCAGTTTGTGTTGAATGCCTAAGTGCACTGAGTTGCTGCAATTCGATTGACTGATACTTATTTGCATTAACAAGCAGCAAATGTGTGGAAGGGCTAGTACGTGTACACACTGACGGTCACTTGAATTCACACCTGTTTACAATAATAACAACACCCTGTAATATCCCTAATGTTTTATGTTTTTATATACTGTTTTTGATCACATTCTGTTATCTGGATTTTATACATAGCAATTGCATGTGACAGTCCATTTGATAATTGGCTAACCCATTCCAAATCATATAATATACAGAATATACTATATATATATAATAAATACTAATATACAGTACAGTGTGTGTGTATATATATATATATACACACACAGTACAGACCAAAAGTTTGGACACACCTTCTCATTCAAAGAGATTTAATTTGTATTATGGCAAGAAAAAAGCAGCTAAGTGAAGAAAAACGAGTGGCCATCATTACTTTAAGAAATGAAGGTCAGTCAGTCTGAAAAATTGGGAAAACTTTGAAGGTGACCCCAAGTGCAGTCACAAAAACCATCAAGCGCTACAAAGAAACTAGCTCACATGCGGACCGCCCCAGGAAAGGAAAACCAAGAGTCACCTCTGCTGCGGAGAATAAGTTCATCCGAGTCACCAGCCTCAGAAATCGCAGGTTAACAGCAGCTCAGATCAGAGACCAGGTCAATGCTTTACAGAGTTCTAGCAGCAGACACATCTCTAGAACAACTGTTAAGAGGAGACTGTGTGAATCAGGCCTTCATGGTAGAATATCTGCTAGGAAACCACTGCTAAGGACAGGCAACAAGCAGAAGAGACTTGTTTGGGCTAAAGAACACAATAAAGAACACAATAAAGAAAACGTCTCGGATTACTTGGCTGTAACCCTGTTCCCTGATAAAGCGAGAACGAGATGCTGCTTGAAAACGCTATGGGAACATCTCTTTGTTCTCCGGTTGTGAAGCCTGTGCATGTCAAAAACGCCGAATACCTCGGCTTATAACCTCTGTCAGGCATGACCTCACCGAATAAGGTGCACCTGCAGGTTATAAATAGGAGTGAACCGGAAACATCCTCAGGTCAATTTTGTCTGAAGGACGTCCAGGCATGCCAGCAGTGCGGCATCGGAATGCAGCATCTCGTTCCCGCTTTATCAGGGAACAGGGTTACAGCCAAGTAACCCGAGACGTTCCCTTTCAAAAGCTACACTTAATGCTGCGTGAAAACGCTATGGGAACGAGAATACCAACGCCGCCGCACTGCAAGTGTCTGGACCCCCAGGTTGTGTAGCGTGTGCGCACAAGCCGAGGAGGTCTCAGACCTAGCTCTGGGATGCTGACTGAAGGATCCGTGAACCCGGAGTAGCATTGACATCCAGACTATAAAATCTAACAAACGTGTGTGGAGAGGACCAGCCTGCCGCATCACACACCTGCTGCAGGGGGACGCCTCTTGCCAAGGCAATCGATGAGGCAATCCCCCTGGTTGAATGAGCCCTGATTCCCAGAGGCGAAGTGTAACCACGTGCCTCATAGGCTAGGGCAATAGCATCTCTCACCGAGTGTGACAGTGTCTGTCTAGTGGCAGCTGCCCCCGGTTGCGACACCCATGGCAAACAAAGAGCTGCTCTGACTTACGCCACTGGCTAGTGCGGTGGACGTAAATCCGAAGAGCACGTACTGGACACAGTAAGTGAAGTCTTTCCTGCTCCGGAGCTGTGAAAGGCGGCGGACAGAAGGCTTCGAGAACAACTGGGTGCATGGTCGAGAATGGAACCTTGGGAATAGCTTGCAGAATAGCTTTGACTAGCCCAGGGGCAAAGTCTAGGCAGGATGGGGAGACTGACAGAGCCTGCAGATCCCCAATCCTCTTCAAAGAAGTAATAGCCATAAGAAAAACCATCTTAAGAGACAGAAGCCTGACAGGCGCTGACTCTAGTGGTTTGAAAGGGGTGTCAGCCAGGCCTTCGAGTACGATAGCTAAGTCTCATGAAGGGACCATTGCTCTAGTGGGCGGCTTCAACCGTTTAGCTCCACGAATAAAACGGGCAACTAAATGGTGCTTCCCCACAGAAACCCCATCGGTCAGAGTGTGACAAGCCGAAATAGCGGCTATGTACATTCTGAGAGTACTAGGGCATAAGCCCGAGGACAACTTTTCTTGCAGAAACTCCAGCACTGAAAACAAACTGGCAGTGAACTGGGTCTACATGTCTTGCTATGCACCAATTTTCAAATACATTCCATTTGAGGGCATAAGTTCTTCTAGTGGAGGGAGCCCTGGCACTTAAAATGGTTTCAATTACGCTGGCTGAAAGACCAGCATGTCTTAGTTGGTCCCCCTCAGGGGCCAAACGTGAAGGTTCCAGAGCTCGGGCCGGGGATGAAGTATTGTTCCCTGCGCCTGAGACAGAAGATCCCCCCTCACTGGAATCACCCAGGGTGAGCCGTCGAGGAGAGATATTAGATCCGAGAACCACACTCTGGTCGGCCAATGGGGCGCTATCAATAAGAGGCGCAAACCCTGTTGACGAACCCTCGCCAGGACTCCTGGGAGCAGAACTATGGGTGTGTAACGGGTACTGTTTGCCGGGTGAAGGAGAGGCATGATAGCAGAGGTGAAGGTAATCAAAAGGGTTTTAATGAGACACAAAACAGTGAACCAAAAGAACAGACATGAACTTTAACCCAGAATGAACTAAACATGGAGCTACACTGTACTAGACATTACAAACTGACAGAGACAGACAGACTAGGAGACAGACCGACTAGGAGAACACGGAGCCAGGAGAACACGGAGCAAGGAAGAACACGAAGCAAGGAAGAACACGGAGCTAGGAAGAACACGGAGCTAGGAAGAACATGGAGCCAGGGAGAACACAGAGAACAGGGAGACCACAGAGAACACAGAGCCAAACAACATACCAAAACCACCAGGGACCTTAGATGAACAAAGAACAAACAGTAACCCAAAACGAAGAGAGAACAAACAGTAACCCAGGACGAACAGATGCAAGATAAGGACTACACAGAACTCAGGAACATTTATAACCAACACTAATTTGCAACCTCAGTTCAGGTGAGCGCCACATCACCTGACTGAGGTGCATTCTGGGACATGGAGTCCACCAAAACTACAAATGAAAACAAGACACAAAATGGAGTCTGTGGGCGCTTTGGTGCCCTCTAGGGGTGATCCCTGACAGGGTGGAAACGCATAAAGGCATAATCTGGGCCACGTGTGGGCCATTGCGTCCAGACCCAGGGGAGCTGGAGGAGTCAGAAAGTAGTACAGGGGGCATTGTGCTGTGTCTTGTGAGGCAAAGAGGTCCACCTCTGCTACGTAAAAAATCTTTCCCAGATTTGACTGACTATGTGGAGTTTCCATTCCCCATGTTTTACAGCTTGTCTGGATAGCAAGTCTGCTCCTACATTCATATGCCCTGGAATGTAAATTGCCCTGAGGGACAGGAACATGTCCTGTGCCCAAAGCAGAACCTAGTGCGCTAGCTTGTTCAAGCAGTTCGAGTGCAGTCCAACCTGGTGATTTATGTATGAGACTACCGCAGTGATGTTTACCGCACTAGGACATGGTAGCCTCTCAACTGCTGGAGGAAGTGTTTCAGGGCCAGAAACAGAGCCATCATTTTGAGGCAATTGATGTGCCACGCGAGAAGACCTCCCAGCTCCTTGTGCTGGATGGCCATCCAAGACCGCACCATAGCCCGTGAGGGAAGCGTCTGTCGTTAGCATCTTGCGATGACAAGACGGACCTAAAGTTGGCCAGAATCAGCCAGTCGTCTATGTAATTCAAAATACGGATGCCCTGGAGTCGTAAAGAAACCAGAGCCGCATCCATGCATTTTGTATATGTGCGGGGTGACAGAGCTAGGCCAAATGGAAGGACCCGATACTGGTAAGCTTCGCCCCCGAAAGCAAACCTCAGGAACTTCCTGTGCTGTGGCAATATTTCTCTATGGAAATATGCGTCCTTGAGATTGATTGTCACAAACCAATCCTCTGGTTGGATTTGAGAAACAATCATTTTGACAGTCAACATTTTGAATCTGGATTTCCTGAGATAGCGGTTCAAGCCACGAAGATCCAAGATCGGACGTGACCCCCCCATCTCTCTTGGGCACCAAAAAGTACCGACTGTAGTAGCCTGACTCTCTGTCTGGGAGGGGAACATGTTCTATGGCCCCTTTGCACAGCAGAGTCTGTAACTCCTGGGCCAGCAGATGTGCTCGGTCCGGTTTCACGGAAGTGGAGACCACGCCGTTGAAACGCGGAGGACGATGTGCAAACTAAATCCTGTAGCCTGTGGCTACAGTCCTTTGTACCCAAGGAGATACGCCTGGCAGTAGGTTCCACTCTGCCAGCTTTTCCGAAAGGGGCACGAGCTTTGACACTTCGGCTGGATGGGGAGGTGTTAGGTGTTGGGTATCCTGAAGTGTGGCAGGAGATGCCCGAACACACAACTTTTCGTTGGAGACTGGCGCTCCCCGAAACACCAGTGGTGGCGGGGATTGAACACCGGCCTCCTGGGAGTGCCAGGGAGGAGGCCCTGTTTTGTGACACCCCCATGGCCCCAGGCGCACAAGCCTCAGGGCTTCCTCTTTGAAGAGTGGAAGCTCCTCAGATCCGGTCTTTTTGAGGCAGATTGAGAAGAGCGGCGAGCCCCACCCCAGTCTTTACGAGGGGGTGCGTGGCTGGTCACGCTCTCCTTCTGCACCTCACGCCTGATAGGGGCCAGACCTGACTGGGGCCGGGTGGCCGACGCTCCCGGTTCTTGAGCACGGCGGGGAAGGAACCTCCCAAAGGCTTCGTCTCCCGAAACCTAGTGGCGATGGAATTAACAGAGTCGCCAAAGAGGCCGGAAGGCGAGACGGGGGCATCAAGAAGGACAGCACGATCCTTATCCTTGATGCCCGTGAGGTTCAGCCACAGATGCCTCTCCGTGGATACCATGGCAGCGATAGAACGGCCCACAGCATGGACCGTCTGCTTGGTTGCACGGAGAGACAGGTCTGTGGCTCGGCGCAGCTCTGCAAACGCCCTGTCATCAATAACCCCGCCGGTGCTCAGGTCCTTCAGCAGGTCAGCCTGGTAGGCCTGCAAAACCACCATGGTGTGCAGTGAAGCGCCAGCCTGACCTGCTGCCTGAAAAGCTTTCCCCACCAAAGCAGATGTCAATCTACACGGCTTGGAGGGGAGAGTAGCCTTTTTCAGGGAAGATGATGTCCCAGGAGAGAGATAGCGTCTCTTCTATCTGGGGCATCATCATATAACCGCGCTTTCGCATCAATGATATTCGAATAAGTCGAAGTCGATGGCACAAAAACATGCGATGAATACGGCTTGCTCCATGAAAGAGTTAATTCATCATGAAGGTCACCAAAGAAGGGAAGAGAGAGACGTTGAGGCTCCTCCCCCCGGCCACCCGACAGAAACCTGTCGTCTAATCTCCAGCGCTTGGGGGAATCTCGCTTCTGCGGCCAGTCGATATGCAATCGCTCGACCGCACACGTTATAACCTCTAATAATTCCTCATAAGCTCTGTCAGCACTGGAGGAGCGTTGCGAGGAGGCTACTTCCATGGAAGCAATAGAGGAGGATTCTTCCGCTCCTTCACAAGAAGCGCCGGAGCGCGCTTGCGAAGCGGAAGCTAAAACTTCCTGATCCGGAGAAAGCGCGAGAGAAAGGGGGAATTCCGTCTCGTGCGCGTCTGCCAGATCAGCATGCGAGCCCCAGGAATGCGCCGCGGCTCGCGGTTTCTCTTTAAAGAAAGCGAGGTGCGCGAAGCACCTTAATAGCGAGAAGATCACAGTACTCACAATCTCCCTGAAGCCCGAGGCGAGCGTGTTCTTCCCCCAAGCACTCGTGACAAAATTCATGGAGATCGCTCTTCGAAAGAGATCTATCGCACGGAGGCAC
>JAAGKR010009041.1:7505-28308 GCA_011419295.1 Clarias macrocephalus | reverse complement strand
AACATTTTTTTCAAGTTTTTTTTTCTTTCTTTCAAACGTTAACTTAAATACCTACGATAAAGATTTATTTAGACATCATTTAAAGATGCGCAGTGACTTGGTTGTATAAACATCTAGAAGAAGGAAGAAAACAGTCCAGATGCAGGTCTTCCTTGATCCCTGAGAGATGCTACTGTAGGACCAGTCGAGCAGTGCTAAGAGTGTTTAGGAAAGAAATTTTACCTATTGTGGTTACTCAATAACAAACTGAAAGCAATGGAACTCGTTTACATTCTAAAAGTGTTAAATGATAACCACACAACAGATTAACAATTTTACTTCACTTTATTTAATATAGTAATAGTAAATATAGAATTATTGGATTTTCTTTGTATAAATTTGTTGGCACATGCTTCCAAACAAGTAACATTAAAGCTGAAATGGACATGACTCTTGACAAAAGAAATGAAATGTGCTCAGGATCAAAGAATGAAAAAAAAGAAAACATGCTTTAAAATGATGGAAATTGTGGAAATTAAAATTAAGTGGTTCTCTTCAATGCATGGGGGGGAAAAAAAGCTATTTAGTGTCAGTGGACCACCACACCTGTTTGCTCAACACAAGGGAGTAAAAAAAAAAAAAAAAGTAACCTGGAAAAATGCTGGACCTTTCAAATGTAGGCAGTAAGGACTGAGGTAGCATTTTAGTGATTCTGTCTAACGCATGATGTTAATTATGACCTGGTGTTGGTGGAGTGTAATGTTCGAGACGTCATCGATGTTGGCGTCTCGAGGGCCATTTTCATACTTAATATTAGCACAGGTATTAAATGTTAACTCACCTTAAATGTCCCAGGAAATTCAAACGGGAGAAATTAAATACACAGTCCGATTTCTTGTTTTGAATTTCCATTTATACATCGTTACTTTAATACTTAATTTTTAGTGTTAACTAGTTTTCAAGTCCAACTGGCAAGGACATTGCTTCACCTATACAGTGCATGCTGCCAACTGAAAGGAGTTTATACCCCCTTTCAAGTCAGGGACTTATTTAAAAAAAAAAACCCACACACAAGATGCAAAATTGATGCAACTGGAAAAGCAGCGACGGATAGTCGTAACATCGTTTCCATGTAATTTAGGAGCTGTAGGATTGCGAAATGTCGTTCAGGACACCAAGTCCTAGAGAACCCAAATATTTGTGCAAAATTAAGGATAATTCAGCTTCAAGTCTTTATTTGTCCCCAGAGTGTCTTCTGATTGGATGGAATTTACCGGTCGGATCTGGAATGTACCACTTGTCCCAAACGTCGGGGTACGACGAGACTCTGCCCCACGGCTTATAATGTCCGTTCCAGTGGAGAAGTTTCGCTGCACTGATGAACTGTGGGGAGTAGCGATTTCCAGCTCCGGTGGCACCTAAAACCATCAGATCACAGTCGGTTATAAAGGGATGAAAATGATCTACTGACACTGGATTACACCTATTCACTACTGGGTAATGGAATAATAAGGAAGAAAAAAAAAACATGCAGGTGGTGTGCAGTTACAGGACAAATAATCAATGATTGAATAAACGAATCAACATCTGATGAGAATCGCGTAGCACAACGTTAAGTACATCGATCAGGAAAGACTCAAGTGTGAAAGAGCCGGTTTGAGGTTTATTAGTTTCATCTGTTTGAGATGAAACGCTTACCGAGATGTCGGACGTGCCACATGGGCTCGATGCTGGAGTGGCGCTTGTAGAACACGATGAGTAGCGGGGGTGTAGTGAAGCTGTCTGCCAGCATGTTGCTGTAAAAGCCATCCCTGATGGAGTGGAAGCAATGATGGTTATGCAAAAAACTAGTAAATTCTAGAGAAAAAAAAAGCGCATAATTATTATTATTATTATTTTTTTTAATCTGTGGTAGGGTAAGCATTACGGGTTTATAATTAGAGCTGTGAATCACAGGTAGTCTGTGGATTCAATTCGATAGCTTGATATGTGTTGATCATTTCAAGAAGCAATTTTTTTGCTACTAAATGTGTCTAATACGGATTGAAATGCTGTGCTTTTTTTTTAAAAAATATGTCATCTCGTGGAAAGCGAATTTACTTCCTGCCAAACTGCTGCACCACACTCCAGTCCAGTAGGTGGCAGCAGCCGCACCAAACGACCATAAAATTTAAAGAAGAAGGTGATGTGGTACGCTTGCAAACCAGGGAGGATTTTGCAATTTTGCATCTTGGAGAATTTAACGTTTAAAAAAATGTCAAAGTGTAAATCAATCCTGAATTGAAAAGAACCAAACGATTCAATTAACTTAATCGGTCAACAAAAGATGACTTAAATGACATATTCATAACTATAACCAAATCTTTTCTTCACACTAATCACAGCAGGTGATTAGACACTAATAATTCCTGAATTTACAGACCAAGGTTCATTTTAAAAGTAGAACACCTTCTGTAATAAATCTGGGTTTAGTGTCATCTTTATGTCATGTGACATTCTACAGCATTCCATCAAAGAAACTACCGGTTAGGGCCCGAAATATACTTGCTGATGATACATGCGTCATGTATTTGTTCTTGCCTATAGAAAAAGCGTGTTACCCTGGGATTCCAGTAGGGGGCACAATTATTTACACAGGTTTGCAAGAAGTAAACAAACATGGCGACACTCAAGGAGGGGGAGGGGGTGGGATAGTACCCATCTCCTGCAAACTGGTTTGACGTCCTTATACATCACTGTGCAGCGGTAAAAGATATATTATTCAGCGGGGGGGGATGATCGCAGACCTGGATGAACAACTTCTGCTTGAAACTTTCCACGTGCCTTCTATCTAGACTGCCCCGACTCTTTACATGCATACTGCACCTTACAGGTAACATCGAGTTAACTTGAGGACGTGCCGAAACGAACGACGAACGCAGGATACACGAGGCAGCCATCATGCGTGCGTGCACACAGTTTAAAGCGAGTATACTTCTGTCCTTTTGAGCCACTCACTTGACGTTGCGCTCCATCCATAGTTCTAGCTGCTGGGTGATGTTTTGGTGTTTCCATTCAGTTAAGTTGGCCACAATGACTCCAGGATTGAAAGAGCATGCGTTTGCTCGCATTCCCAGCTTCCTCACCGCTTCCTTTTTGAAGTCCAGAAAGCCAATGTAACTGTTCTGTTTAAAAATCAAACAAAAATACGAATTTAAAATCGAGTGGTTTAATCCCAGGAGCTGTTACACTCGGAACAACCCTGAGCTGCAACTGCCAAATCCGACGGTAAGTACAAACAACTTTTGTGTTGCGCCTTCTTTTTTTCTTTTTTTTTTTAATCGAAGGCATTTAGCAAACCAAGCAAATCTTCTGATTGGACGGAATTTACCGGTTGGATCTGGAATATACCACTTGTCCCAAACATTGGAGTTCGATGAGACTCTACCCCACGGCTTATAATGTCCGCTGCTATTTATTTACTTACACAAGATGACTGTTCCCATTTAAACCCCAACTCAATCCATGATGCTGTAATGTACCAACAGCTCGCTACTTATTCCGAATTCCATTACCTCATTACCTGATGAGTTTTCTCATACACACACACACACACACACACACACACACACAACTATCGATTGTATACCGATTCCTGGTACACTATCAAAAAACGCTATAGAGGTAAATTATGCTGTAATGATGATGACATACATGATGATATATTTATTGGAAATGTTACAGATTGCTCCCATCATTATAGTCAACTAATTGAACGAGACAATACAAGAGCTTGTCCGTGTGCACATGCACATAACCGCTAAGTAGCAAACAATGTACAGGTAGAATGGATTGACAGAACTGGTTCCCAGGCTTATAAATATTATGATTCATCCATCCATGTCAGTTTTCATAAGAATTTCATGCAGCTTCATGTTTATTTATTAAATCAGATGTCTAATATTCACCTGGCTTCCTGCTCCTCTGATGATGCCTTTAGAAGTAGCCGAGTCGCAGTCTTCTGAAAAAGCTGCAGCATGGCCGGGCTTCAGACTCGTCTCAAAAAGTTCCTGGATGTCTCCTGTCATTAAAAAACAACAACAACAAAAAAGTACATTTTACCACTTTTGTACCTTAGTGATAAGACGCTGAAGGTATGAACTTCATGTGTACCTTGAACAATAACGTCATCGTCCAGGTAAATTGCTTTCTCTGTGTCAGGTAAGAAGTTTGGCATGTAGAACCTGGCGAAAGTGAGCTGCGGGGTGAAAAAAAATTTAATAGAATTTCCACGACTTCTATAAAAAAAAGCCTTGAAAATGTTAAAAACCTACCGGTTTTTCCGAATCTTGTCCCTGAGGACTGGAGGAAATCTTTCCCTCCAGGATTTTCGGCTCGAACGTGATGATTTTGTGCTTGATGTTTGTTCCGCTCAACCAAGTCCTGACACGAGACGACGGCGCATCAGACACACGCTCATGTCTAGAACAGGATTACTGGCGTATTATTAAAAGCTTTTGCTCACCGGAGATGCTCCACAGACTCGTTGAGTGTCACGATGCTGAAGACCACGTTGGCTTTGCTGTTCCGGTTGATGCTGTTCATGGCGGCGACGGCGGCGCCC
Organism: Clarias macrocephalus; assembly: GCA_011419295.1. NCBI lineage: Eukaryota > Metazoa > Chordata > Actinopteri > Siluriformes > Clariidae > Clarias > Clarias macrocephalus. Next base: position 23,726 of record JAAGKR010009041.1, on the reverse strand, counting down.
AGTCTCTCCTCGGCAGCTGTGATCACCACCGGGATGTCCTCCCCGGTCCGAGCTTTACGCTCCGCGAAGAATCCGTTTTCAAACGGCAGGATCGCGCCCGGGGCTGCATCTAACAGAGGAAACGAGTTTTCACAGCACAGAAGAGCACGGTGAGGAAAAGCGGCCGCATTCGAACCGAACGAGTCAAGTGATAAGGGTTTAGTACCTGAACCATCTTGCTTTAGGAAGTCACTTAGATTCAGCAGGTTTCGGTGAACGATGATTAAAAAGGCGATCGAGAGCAGAACGAGGATCACCACGTTCACTGAGATGAAACAAAAAGACACAAACATTTTTGTGCTTTTAAACATGTGTTGTAGGGTTTTTTATTGGTATTTTGATGGTTTTGTTGTTTTTAAATAATTTCATTTTTATTTTTTTCATGTAATGCACTTTGTTCAACTATCTGTTGTTTTAAATGTGCTATATGAATAAATAAATTAACTAACTGACTAACTCTGAGAGCTTCACAGACCAGCTTTATTTACTTATTAGCCGACTTCTGAAGGCAACGGGTTCCACTGATTTTTAGTTTGGGGTATCAGAGTCATGGGGGCTGAATACAAATGTGTAAGTCTATTTTCTTTGTTAAAAAATAACGTTTCAAAACACTGTATTGTCCGTACTGCTCCTATTATTTGGTAGTTAAGAAATATTGAGATGCAGCAGTTGTTGTGATGTTAAAAATAAATATAATTAGCTGAAAACATCAGATGAGAAGATACATTTTAATTATGAGGATTATTTATGTTTTCATTGACTAAAACTAGACTAAAATACTTAAAGGTTTCTCTGACTAAAGGTAGACAAAATTTCCAGACTTTTAGTCGAATGAATCTTGGCTTAAAAATAGGATACGATTGACTCAATATGATAAAAACTAACAGGGACATTTATCCCAGGACTAAGACTAAAATATCTGACATATTTAACACTAGTTCTATGGGCGTTTTTCGAAACGAGTCACATTATTTGACTCGGCTCACTATTAGAGTCGACTCATCTATATTCCAACCTTTTAAAAAATAACACTAATGCAAAGCTGTAGAGCTGACTTTGACTTTTCAGAACGTTAAATCAGTAAGAAATTTAAAAAAAACTGTTTACTGCATAAACATGGAGGGAACTGGGCTTCTTGTTTACCTCTCCGGAGTGTCATGCTGCTTTGTGTTTAATCCTGCAGACTGAGCAGGACACTGCAGAACATCTACAGCTGAGAGAACAAAATGAACAACAGTCAGAGCATTGACAGCTGCACGAGATCATCCGCACGAGGACAGCGACATGAGCAAGAGTGCACAGAAAAGCAACGGTGCAATACACCGGGTTATTATTCATACTTGCATGGGATCTTATCTTTAATTTATTCTGCATTCGGGTTTTTTTTTTTTTTCTTTGCCACATGCATCCAAATGTGTGCTCGTTTAAGCGCGTGCACAGCTGAAAAACGCACCCTTACCGAAACCAATAGCTCTAAACATTAATAAACAAACATGCAAGCATGGAGAAAACCTACGCATAGAATGAAGACACTGTTCACTACCTGTGTTTGAGCTTCTTTTGGGGGTTTCACCCAAAATGCCAACTCAACATCGGTAGATCTGAGCCGATGCGCTAGCGACGCTTTTCTTCTGGAAAACAGGCAGACGACTTCTGCAGATCGTTACATCATCCCGTGACATGCGAGCGGTATGGATTCAAACGACTTCCTTACCATCCGTATGACGTACAAATCCTCACACGTTCGCTAGTTCCTGTAAGGCGCCTATCTTACTGCCAGTGTAAAATATTTTTTTTAACTTTTAAAGACAAAACAAAATATGTATCATAGCACAGAGAGCACTGATGTAAAATTTATTAAAGAGATATCTACATCGCGAATCATTAAAAAAAATTTTTTTAAATATTTAAAGGTGGTTTATGTGTTCTTTTGCACAGTAATGCGCAAATGGAACGCAGTTTGAGCCCGCTTCAACGCAAGGAATCTGGGTCTTCTTAAATCTACGTATATTTTTGGAACCGGAAATACTGCCATCGCAGTTAGATCCGTTTATTAGGAACTGCTTCTGTATTTTATTATTTCAAAATGTTTTCTATGTTTAATTCTATTCCAACTCACATGGTGAGTATATTGCTCTGTTTATAATAATACATATATGTTACCTATCATGCCTCATTGTGTCATTTTTATTTAGCAGCCGTTTGCGAGCAAGCAACCGTTAGCAGCTTTGTGGACAGTCACAGCATTTACTGTACATTTCTAATCGTGTATCGTTATTATTACACAATGATAACGCGTGTTTTCGTTTTACAATCGCTATCAAACATTTATTTCGTCAAATATTAGTCTCGCAAGCATCAGTTGCAAAAAAAAAATGTGTTGCCAAATATTTATTTTTAAATCAGGAGACTGCAGGGTAATCCATATTTTTTATTACTTTAATTAAAACAATAAATATCATAATGCATTTTTAAGTTATGCCGATATTCTTACAACAAGAAAAACACGAAACCCCTGCACTCTTCTGCTTTAAAAATAAATATTTGGCAACACGCATTTTAGTAACAAAATGCTTGCCAGAAAAATGTGTAAAATAATGAATGTTGCCAAATATTTATTTTTAAAGCAAGACACAGGATGTAATTTCGTGTTTTTAGTATTTTAATTAAAACAAGAAATATCACAGTTAATTTTAAGCAGTGATGCTGATATTCTTACACAAAAATTGTTTTTTTTTAAAACCTTTCGCAAAAAATGTATATAATAGTACAGGTACATATTTATTTAGTAAAATCAGTCAAGTGGGCGGAGCTTAAAGCCTTATTCAACGTTGCTAAATTACAGATAATAAAGCAGTGACAGGTGAATAGGGAGAAGACGTTGAAATACCCCCCCTCCCTTTTTTTATTTTCTTAACTATTATTTAAAAACAATTATTTCATGAAAACAATTTATGCAACAACAAAAAAAAAAAAGTTCTCACTTTAATCTTGTTCATGCTTGTTTTGCTTGTTTAGGACTATAAAGGTCAGAAACTCGCAGAGCAGATTTTCCAAGGGGTCATCCTGGTTTCAGCTGTAAGTCGAATTCGCACTATGGCTCTTTTTTAATCTATATTATTATACGTATATAGTATATAAAGGATTTGTGTCTCCGCATCAGTCTGTCTCTCACACGTTTTTGTCGGCTTCCAGATCATTGGATTCATTTATGGTTTCATTATCGAGCAGTTTGGATGGACTGTTTATATCATGTTAGCCGGATTCGCCATCTCCTGTTTGGTAAGTGACTTAATTTAAAAATTTTTCACTAAGTATAGTGTGTAGATTAAATATAACACAGCGATCAGCCGTATCATTAATATTGATTTATTACTTATATATCAGTAAACCGGTGACAGGATCATGGACATCCATGTCTGATCCGTTCCCACAAGAACTGTAAACACAGATTGCTGAAAAAAAGTTAATGCTGGTTTTGACAGAAAGGTATCAGTAAACTCAGGGCATATGGGAGAAACGCTTAGCAGAAAAGGAGTTCACGTTTGTTGAGCCGGCCTCCAAATTCCTCAATCCAATCTCAATCTGATTGAGCATCAATGGATGCAGCAGACAAACAAATCTGATCCATGGAGGCCCCATTTTAACATAGAGCACTTGAGGTGCTAACATCCTGGTGCCAGATACCACAGCACATTCTGGAGTCCTGCCCTCGAGGGTCCAAACTGTTTTGGTGGCACAAGAAGAACCTACACAGTACCAGGCTTAATGTTATGGCTGATTGATGTATATTGTGGCTTAGAGATGCTCTGATGTACAAACATTTGCATAACTTTTGGACAAAATAAATAAACGTGAGATTCTAGGAAATAACTTTATATAATTCATTGATAAAAAATTAGTGATGCAAACCTTTGCACTTGACTATCATCATGGGTATGTTTAAAAGCACTCGTTTGCAAATCAGTTGTTATCAGTATATATTTTTATGAAGATATTTTCATTAAAATAAAAAATAACATATTTACAATATCCACTTTTAGTTTGGCTGTGTAATGAATTTTTCTGTTTTTGTTCTCTTACACACATGCACATTACTCCTTGTGTGGTGTGTTGCAGCTCACTCTACCTCCATGGCCCATGTACCGACGAAACCCTCTCACGTGGCAGCCCACCGTGCCCGAGACACCAGAGACGCGTGAAAAGCCCCAAGAGAATTTAAAGAAGAAAAAACACAAGTAGACGCGCCCTCTACTGTTTCAGCTAGGAAGCGGCTTCAACGACTCGCTTGTTTTGTTTCCCGTGAAAAAAAATTCACATGTGCTTAATAAAGAGGATAATTTGTATCATGCTGAATCTGGTGTTTGTTAAAAATCAGTAGCGAGTAGAAAACCTTTTACAATTTTTTATATAAACATATAGAACGTTTAACTTTAAAAAAATTTAATATAGAACAATGTAGAACAAAACAGAACATGAGTGCTTTGAATCAGAAACCATGAAAAATTCAACTTTTCCCAGTATTTGAACACAATGTCCTCGAGCAATTTTTGTTGCCACACCACAACGCTGTAGGTTTTGCACTTATCTTCGCTCATCATCTGCTGTAGCAAAACCTGAAAGAAGAAAAATTACAATCATTTTAACCCTGATAATGCTGTATTGGTTTTTAAGTCAGAATGGAAATTTTACACATACAACATGTCAGGATAAGTTTGTTAAATCAAACATCATAAAGTTTAACTGTGAATAAAGCCCAGTTACACAATGATTATCAAAAGCCACAGTATCCTTTTTGTTGTGGAATTTGCATCATTCCCCTGATATGTGAACTTTGTTCTGATCTAGAGAATTTGCAGTGACTAACGGAGGTCATGGTCCCGGGTTTTTTTCCAAGTCTGTTTAAATGAAAGGTCAGGTGCCTGTACATCACAATAGGTCTTCCATCCATCCATCTAGTAGTCTGTAGTCCAAGTAGGGATTGTGAAAGCCAATGGTGGTATTGTATTTATTCCCATTATAAGACTGTGGCAGGACCTCCAGTCAACATTAACATGCACATTTACACACTACGGAGCAATTTGGGAATGTCAGTTAGCCTAATCTGCATGTCTTTGGACTTTGGGAGAAAACTGGAGTACATGGAGAAACCCACCAAGCACAGGAAGAACATGCAAACTCCATGCACACAGACCCCAAGGCAGGAATCGAACCAAGGCATCAGTGCTAACTCTGAGCAAATTATTTGTTTAGAATTGTAACAAAAAATAATTCATATAGAAAATGATTATATAGAATTGTGATATTTATAAAATCTCAATACTTAAAAATGTGGAAATCGTGATAATTTCATATCGGATGGTCTCTGGGGATTCTCATTCCTTTGGTATAATATTTCTAATATAATCTTTATAACCACTCGTACATAATCATTGTAATATATTGAAGCAGTGTTAACACGCATTAATTATTTTCTGTTTTAATTACAAGAGTTGGGAACCAAAAAAAAAAAGAAAAGAAAAGAAATAGCGCCACACAGCCCACTGCCTTTGGACACTGCAAAACCCTGAAGGATAAAAGCACTTTTTTTTTATCTCATCTCTAAACAAATTTGGGAGCAATTAAAAAAGAAAAATCTATTTGACACAAGAACATCCACAATAGTTTACTTACTCAAAAACTAGAAAGTCATTAAAATGCTGATGATCCTAGACTTAATAAATATGGCACCTATATTTGTTGTCGCTCCCAAAGTTTAATGTAAATATCTATGTAAAGGTCCAAATTATGAACCGTATAATAAAGCATCTAACTAAATGTACTAAAGCTGTACCTGTACCTGGACTGAAAGTCCAGTGGATATACAAATCTACACACTCCTGTTAAAATAGCAGGCTTTTTATGCAACAAAAAAAAAATCACCAAGATGAATAATTTCATTACTTTTTCAACTTTTAAGGTGACCTGGGAACTGTATAACTAAATTGAAAAACAAACTGAAGACTTTTATGGGAGAGTCAAAATAAAAGAATAAAATAATGTAATAAATTGGCTCTTTATTTGACCTTTTATAGAGCGGGGAAAAGTTTTCGGAAAATCCTAGGTATTTCCAATTTCCTTTCTCTAATAACGCAAGAGCATTTCTATATGTTTTATTTCCACATTTTATAAGTGGTCAGAAACTTGTAAATAACTCATGAAAGAATAAAGTTACGTTAAAACCAAGCACACCATTGTTTTTTTTTTGTGGAATTCCCAATAAGTTTGATGTGTCACATGACCCTCTTCCTATTGAAAAAACAAAAGTTGGATCCAAGATGGCCGACTTCCAAATGGCCACCATGGTCACCACCCATCTTGAAAAGTTTGCCCCCTCACATATACTAATGTGCCACAAACAGGACGTTAATATCACCAACCATCCCCATTTTATTAAGGTGTATCAGTATAAATGGCCCACCCTGTATAAACAAATGCAAACATGATGTGAGTTGAATATGCATATTGTTTATTAACTGTTAAACAATCAACCCTCAGATACATCAAAGAGCTGCCAGGTCCTCCAATTTCTTGTGATTTTTGAAACCTTTTATTTTTTTGAAAATTGATTAAATTTTCACAGGAAATTAAAAAGGCAAGAAAATTAATGAAACATTGCCTATTGCTCAACCCAACCATTGAACTCACATAAGGAAAGCAGGGGAAAGTCCATTCATGTCTTATTACAAAGCCGTTTAACAGGAAAATGGACAGATCCCCTTAGAGAAAGATCAGGCCTAACAACAGAGACACAACCGGAGAGCCTGTCCTTCAAAAGCAGAAGCCACAGTGTGCCAAGTTTGAACTCAAAAGCAGAGTAAAAATGCTAACAAACACTTCAGCTAGATGTTACAAATGACTCACAAGTCAGGCTTGGGTTTTAGTCTATTGTTTTAGTCAAATATTAAAGTTAAGTAAGAAATAAATCACTCATAGTGGTGTAATGTCTTTACTTTCAGTGATGGACTTTATTGCTGCCTTTTTTTTTATCCCTTGTTAATGTCCATCCTTTCTATGCTCATATCATCCTTAACCTAGCATAACCATCAATCACATTCTTCCATAAACATTCCCAGTTGTTTTTTCCCATGGTCCATTTTCCCCCTGATCTTTCTGTAGTCTAGAAGGATTTATCTTCTATCCTGACAAGTGCTATTCAGTAGGAATGGTGTTATTTGGATGGTGAGCTGATTTCCACCAGACATATTGTTTAGTGTTGTGGCCAAATAATAAAATCTTAATCTCGTCTGACCACCTGCATTTTTGCAAAGCTCACTCATGACTGCATGTGCCATTTCTTGAGGAGTGGTTTTTCTTGCAGCCCTTGCATACAATCCACATTTGTTAAGAATCTGTGATATTGTAATGACCACGCTGTCATAACTTCCTTCAACTGCTTCAGAGTTGCTGTAGGCCTCTTAGTAGCCTCTCTGATCAGTTTCCTCCTGTTTTATTTATCCAGTTTGGCGTGACATCTTGATCCAGGAAGGGTCTATGTTGTACCAAATATATTCCACTTCTTAATAATAGACTTCACTGTGCTTCTAGTTATTGACAAAAGCTTTGAAATATTTTTGTATCTATCTCCTGACTTTATTCCAGAGATCTTTTGACCGTGCCTTGCCCCCCATAGTTGATTGTTTGCTTCAGTTGCACTACCAGATTTTTATATCGAACTAATAAAAATGACCACAGCTGATCACAGTTGAAAGTTTACAAGTTTTTTTTCTCCCTTATTCTTTATTGACATTTGATTATATCTTTCACTTGGAGGTTAAAAGATGCACTGAGTAAATACAGCTGGATAAAACAAAAACTGGGTCTGTCTGCATTTCAGGCTAGAAAGCAACAGAATGTGATTATTTTAAAGAAGGGGTGATTTTTTTTTCAATATTACTCATACATAGAATATACTTCGCTGGCCTCTCAAGTATATTTATAAAAAACCAACTGTTTCAGACATCAAACCATGCATTTGGGTTTTGTGATATATCATGTAGAACCAATAAGTTATCATTACCTTTAAAATGTATACATTTTTCTGCTCCTGGAATATGGGAATGATGTTGCAAAACATAGAACATGGGTTTTTATAAAGCTGCCAATCATTTTTATATGGCGTGGTGCGCTTTATAATCTGTTCCCATATGATGTATTGCCCCATCAGTTGTGTTTTGGTTACCATGTTTTTACTCTCGTGAGACTTTCTTTCAGCCAAAACATGGTACTGGGGCTAAAAGTCTTACCTAGATGAAAAAGTGAATTATATAGGAGCATATAACACCATTTTCATAGTACAGTGGAACCTCGGATTGCGAGTAACGCGGTTTGCGAGTGTTCCGCAAGACGAGCAAAGATTTTTAATAAATTCTGACTTGAAAAACGAACAAGTCTTGTTTTGACAATGAGCATCATGTGATCACAACTGAGCCAATGATTTTTCTCTCTCTTGCGCTGCGGAATTGTGGGTAATTGTCTCCCCTGCTTGGTCTTAGTGCTCGTCTTCCTCTCTGTTTCAGTATTAAATTTATATAGTATAGTTTATGTATATAGTTTATATAATTTATATAGTATAGTATATAAATTTCAGTATTAAATTTATATAGTTTATGAAAAATTTGAGTTTTTATTATTTCTTATGGGAAAATTTGATTTGGTTTGCGAGTGTTTTGGAATACAAGACCGTTTCCTGAACGAATTACGCTCGTAAAACCAAGGTTCCACTGTACTTCATGCTTCCTATTTCCAGATCCATGCTTTGTTAATTGTTAATATGCTTACACATTTATATTTTTATCAGATTAAAAAAACACTCTTGCTTAATACAATTTCATGCCCTTTTATGTAGTCTTCTTTTTTAATTCAAATGTTTCAATGATCTTAACTGTCATTCAGGTGAAATTTTGCCAATTTAGATTTCTCATGAAAAGACATAAACCTAAAAAAGTATATTATTCTAAAATGCCAAATTATTAGGATATTGCAACATGAATTTGACATTGTTAGTGACACTACAGATTCATGCTTTAATTTAAGCAACAATTTATACAGGTCATATGCTTCTAGAAGCTTTCACCAATTTTAGTGTCAGTACTAAAAGAAGTATAATTAATTTAAATTTTAAATTATTATCGTTTGAAGTGAAGCAGTATACAGCTGAAAAATAGCCATTTTTTGTGGGGCATATAAAATCATCTCTCCAAAATGGCCTAAGTTAGCATCTTGAAATTTTTAGGGAAGCAAGAATGGTCACAAATATCAGAAGGTGGGTAGTAACACGTTACATTTATTCCGTTACATTTACTTTTTGCAAAGATTTTACTTCTATGAGTAGTTTTACTTTTTACTTTTACTTGTGTAGATTTGCGAAGAAGAAACGCTACTCTTACTCCGTGACACTCGACTTTTTACTTTTTCCACACATTAGATATTCTTTATTTTTGCCAGAAAAATGCAGCCAGTGGATCTATCACATGACTGTGTTTCACCAATCAGACATAGTAACAATAATCACATGATTCTATTTGACCAATCAGCCACAAAAACAATAACCACATGTAGTCACATGACCACACACAACCTGGCTGCAGCAGGGAAAAAAATCTTCAGCCGTGGTAGACAGGGAATGAAAACATAAAAAATTACCAGAGGCATCTCTCTCCAATGCTACAACATGAAGAGGATGAACTCCCCTGGCCTCATTTACAAAGCATGTTTCACTTACAAAAAGAAATGCTTCTAATGCAGTGTCTTCTCTGTCTGACAAAAAACAGACAGACATTTCAGCATATAAAAACTTGACATCTTACATGAGGAAACATATTGCGGTTACTTTAGCTGCTTTCATTAATTTCTGCATTGTTAGTATATAATTAGCAAATAAGCTAGAGGCTAACAAAAGTTTACATTTGTTCTGCTGGACACCCTTTATGGTAAAGTGAGACCTCTAATGTTATTCTCTGTCTGCTGAGCCATGTGGAGGGCCACTGAATATACAGTATATCTTACAATGGAAATAGTTTACACTGTTCAAACAGACATATGTTACCTACGGTAGGGATTTGTTTCAAATGCTTTATGTTGTGAAAAAAGTGTGATTAGGAAATTTGTGTTTCTTGTTCCTTGATTAGCTATTTTGTAAATGAATTTATTTTTCATTCATTTATTTTATTTATTTTATTATATCGAAATGTCAGATTTTGTACATTATTTCACATTAATTTTGTCTGGCTGCTTACATAATAAAAAAAATAATAATAATCGGACATTATGATGAAAGAGTTACTTAGTACTTGAGTAGCCTTTTCACCAAATACTTAGACTGTGAGTAATCTGGTTTGCGAGCGTACCGCAAAAATTCAACTGACTTGAAAAATAAGCAAGTCTTGATTTACGAGTACCAAGTATCATCGAGTATCATGTAGCATGCATGTGCTTCTTAATTTGACGGCAAGAATCACACGATCACAACTGAGCCAATGGTTCTTCTCTCTTGTGCGCTGCAGAATTGTGGGTAACCGTCTCCCATGCTCGGTCTTAGTGCGCGTCTCTCACTCATATAGTCAACATCCATGCGCACGTGTACTGTTTACTATAACACTGTGATCACATGTGTGCGCATAAATCATCTTTTATGTTGTCTGTGTTTGTGAAAGTCGTCTTTTCACACGAGTGCTTGTACTGTTCATTATAACACGTGTGTGTGCGTGTGTAAAGCAAAAGCAAGTGTCATTAGAGAGGTTAAAGATCCATTTTCTCTCTCGGGCAGATTGCACTGAGTTTGTTTGTGTGTGTGCGTGAGCAGAGTCCTTTTTTGATGCAACGAGTGATCTAACGTATTAGGTCCGCCATTTAAATACTCCGTTATTTAGTTATATTTTCAAAAATGTAATCCGTTATTCAGACAATTTATGTAATTGAAATCTCAAAAGAGAGGAGGTAGGGCTACTGTGTGAGACAAGAGGAGGGAGGGAGTCATTCCTCTTCTTGTCTTACTTTAGCTTCACACACACAAAAGGAAACACTTCTCTTTCTGGATTTATTTAAACTTTTTAAGTGCAGGTTAATTTGTTTTATTTTTACCTTATATTTTGTATTATATATATATATATATATATATTTTGGGTTGTGGAATAATCTGAGTTTTCATTATTTCTTATTGGGGAAATTCACTTTGTTATATGAGTGTTTTGATATACAAGTATGCTTCCAGGACAAATTATGCTCACAATCCAAGGTTTCACTGTATTTATTCATATATAGTTTGGTTTTGAGGCCCACTTAAAATTAAGTTTTCTGTAAAGATAGTTTGGCAAGTTCTTATTTTCTTAACCAGAAATCTGACCACCAGGGCTAAGCACAGCTAAATCTTTCATCTAATAGGATTTTTTTTAAAGATCACTTAAGATGTACAAGTATATCTACCTTAACTGCTTACCTGTCTCTGGTGTGCTTCTGGTGTTTGGAGACTATTGATTTAATTCAGTATGCCTGGGTTATGAATATAATGAAGTATAATCTAAATGATTGTGACTTACAGTATATAGAATTGTGATTACATGATTACACAAGTACAATCTGCTGTAATCAGTGCTGTTTATATTGTTGTAGGTCCACTCATATTGCAATATAGCTTACAATGCGTGCACTATTCATGTTGTTTTTATATTATGTGTTAACCTATGGCGTTATATTCCTACAGATATAAAGCCTATGGCGCTATATTCCTACAGATTCCTACACCGTACAGATAGAGAGGGAACAGCCAATCAGAAGCCGTGTGTGGAAGTCTGTGATTGGCTGGTTTTGTGGCAGTTTTGTAACACAGGACAAAGTTAAGCGAGTGTACAGGCAGAGTCGAGCACGCACAGAAAATAAATGTTGCACGTGGAGAACATGTTGAGCGAGCAGGGGAGACACTGCACACACAGAATTGAGCTGTTAAGCACGCAGTGGAGACACTGCACATGCATACAGTGCTTTGCCTGCTCTCAAAATGTCGAACCGCGTGCTCAGAATTGTGGCAGGAATATAACGCCATATTAGCCAAGCCTAATAGGTTAGTGTTAGTAATTTTGGATGTTTTCATTTTTATGGCATAAAAATCCAATTTTCCACATTTTTTACAGGATAGTTGGGTTCATAACACTTGTACCTCATTTTTTATCATATGACTCTGGCATTGAGTATTTTGGGCAGGGATTCTTTTTAGACTCTTTTACTAAATTACTTCCCTCTCTGTTTTAATTTTTAATTCTCACTTTACACTACTCTGCTTACATCATTGGCAGCTTTTCGAAGAACAATTCAAGGCAGTTGTGGAAAAGGACTGGGCACATAACCCTTGGTCTGTTGGCATCCAAACTGACAGGCAAGTCTCTCCTGTTCACCCTAGTCTGCTGGATCTGAGCTCTCATATCACCATCAGATCCACCAGATATATACGTATGTAAAACTGATCATCTTCTTCCTATAATTCCCGGTAGGCCACGATGTTGGGATGTTTGAGCTACGAGAGGAGCTGCGCTTCCTATCTGGCTGCCTGGTGCTTTTGTTTATGACACATATATGAAACAATCTCACATACATGTAGTCTATTAAGTGTGCAAGCTAATATGTATGAAATGCAAACTCTCCACACACATACACTTATGATTGACGCATACACACCGATGAGACACATACACCTATTAGATGCGTACAGACACAGTACATGATACATGATTCTCAGTATAAACAGAAGTCATTTCAGTGTAAGTGGACTTGCCGCTTCATTCTCCCTGATTGGTAGTATCGTTTTTTAATCAGCCTGCTGTAAGACAGATTGGAAGACAGATGAGTTTTCATTGTTCAGTTGTGAAGGCTGTCCGAAAAGTTTTCCAGTTGCAAATACCTGCATTAACTGACTTCGCTTACCGTTATACAGCATATATGATGTCAAAAGTATGTCAATATGTCAAAAGTAACATGGACTTTGCCATTGAGAGCACACGAGGATTTGGAAAAGAATTTTCTCTTGAATTGATGTTACCTGCTTGGAGGTGTTGCTGTTGAATATGATTATTTACTGGTTGTTACTGTTGTAAGTCTTCTTGTGGAGAGATGAAAGTGTTTTGTAACCCAAAAATAAAAATTGTCATTAACCACTCAAGTGTGATTCTAAGCTCACAAGACTTGCTCACAAGCAAAGGATTCATTTTCAAATTTTTCAACTTTTTGGATCTTTATCTGAACTTTCAGTGGAGGAACAGAATCCTCTCAAGGTTTATTTACAATATTTTAATTTCTGTTTTGAAAGTTATCTAAAGTCTTGTGGGTTTGGAGTGACAGGAAGTGTCAATATAAAGTGCCCCCTCAGGAGTTCCAAAATATCTAAAACTTTGCATAGTGCTTGGTTTTTGGACCACCACCTTGTTTCTTCTATTGAAGCAAAAGTCTGTATCTCCTTTCCTCACTGACTCCCCCCGCATACCTTCATGTGTTTGTGGGACTTTCGTATGAATGTCGCAATATCATTTAGCAGGGAGAAAAATATGTGCATAACACCAAACATGGACTTGTGCTGGTGCTTCTTGTTTGAGAAGTGTAGAAAATCAATTGTACTGCCCCTGCATGTTTGCAGCCCCATATCTTCAGTTGCCAATGCATTTCTTGGTGTCAATGGCAATTTTTTCCTAAAACATTCTGCAGCAAAACAACAAGGTTTTCTCCAGGTTTTTGACTACAATTAGTGTCTCACTGATAACATCAGTCACAAATCTTAATACAGTATCCTTAACTTCAACAGCAATGCTTTGTTGGATTAAGAGACTGATAACCCTAATGACTTGTTTACTGTTGACTTGGACAGCAAAGTCAAATGGCAACCTTTTCCTTTACGCCCACTTTTATGCATCTTTTTACTTATTTCAGTGCATTCATGACATGAAATGAAGGTGCTCGCAAGGACAGGGTTCATAGTTGCTCAGCAGAAGTATTAATTCTAAACGTTTTACATGATCTAAAGTAAAGTCTAACGTATTCCACAAACTTTTTATGCAGTCTTTCACAGATTGAAGAGACTCTGCCCTGCTTTAGTTCTGAGTGATTTTTTAACCCTCTAAGACATCCCTTTTATAGCTAATCATTTTACGACCTGATGGCAGTTAGCTTAATTAGTTGCTAGATGTTCTTCCAGCTGAATGTTTTCAAAATGTCTTGCCCTTTGTTTTTTTCCCCTCATTTTTCAATTCTATGTTATATTGTGAATAAAATATTGTCTTGTGTTATTCGGAAGTCTTTCAGTTTTTATTTTATTCAATCTTAAAAAATATATCCCAACATTTCTGGGTTGTAGTAGACGCTAATTATTGGTCTAATGACGCCCCTTTGCTTAATATTTTTGTCCAAACAGAGCAGAATCAAAATAACCACTTCTTGATTTTTTTAAAACATTGAAATAGAGCCGTTTCTCTAAAGAGAAAAAGAAAAGGCCAAAGCTTCTACATTTAGTTACATCATCTGTTTAGTGACATTGTCTTGCTTCACTTAGCGAAGCCCAGGTGTGGGACATTTAGGAAATTTCTCAGTGGGCCGCTCTTGTAAGGGCCAGTCTGGTTTTGCAGAGACATTGCTGATGAAATCTGCCATCACAAGTAAAGTTTTTAGTGATTTTTGTCAAAACGTGAATAGAAAGAGAAAACCAGCAGCTGGTCCTGAGATGCATGGAATCGCTTTGCAGCCATGGAATAATAAGAAACAAAAATTACAGTTTCATGAGAATTTTAATGCTATAACAATGAACAGTGTTCAGCAAGTTGGGTACTAAATTAACAATGTGGTTTCACGTAAGAACATTTTATGAAAAAAAAAATTATGGTCATTAAAACATTGAACATTTTACATTTTAACATTGTCTTTATCACTTACAGAAACCCCTAATACTCACAGGTGTTTGAAACCATATGTAATCATCAGTGTCTCTAGCATCAGGCTTCCTCTGGCCACTTACACACCCACCACTGGCCAACGCTATCACCTTTCTATTTATCTTTGTGGGAATCCTGAAATCAACTTTAGGCTTAAACCATCCCACCCCACAGTCCCGATGGGCGAGCGCCATGACCGTGGTGCCCATGAGGCGCATCGGCTTAACGTCCGAAAAAAAATCCTCACTGAAAAGGGTGCGAAACAGCTGCCGCAAACAGTCGGAAGTTGTCAAACTCTTGTCACAGCCTTTCAGCACCAAAGCCTCCATGTTAACCTCATACATCTCTGTAGGAAGACTTCCAGAGCCTCCCAGGATAAAGAGAACACGGGGGACGTAGCTGAGGGAGAAGAGCTCCTCCAGTTGACCAAGCACCTCGTCCAGGTCTTGCAGTGTCCGCTGGCACCGCTGCAGCATTGTGTCTCCTGATGACGTGATGGATTTCATAACAGCTCCTTCTTCCAGCTGTGGGCAGAGAATAGTAGTCATGTCCCTATGATTTGTATATAACAATTGAACAAACTTATTTTACAGTACTGTCTGGCTTATTCTCCGTGTTTAAGTCTTTGTGTTCCGTCTTTCTCTCACCTGTGTGGTTGCAAGCTGCTGGTTTTGGAGACGACCATCTCGTCATAGGGCATGGGCAGCTGTTGTCTCTGGTACAGGACACACTTTAGAAGCTCACAGACAAATTCGTAACACGCATAGTGCATCACGGTCCCTGCAAATACCACGTTCAAGCGGCCGTCCTGCGGGGATCTGCTCTCGGTCTCCTCCTCACCAGACTCGCACTCTCCCGTGAGGTGAAAACCTTCAAGTCACAAATGTATTTCAGTTAGTTTAAGATATTAGGCATGCATAAAATAGCCCTTCATTTAAACAGGAAGAAAATAATTGAACCCTTTGTCTGGCTAAAGAAATGGGATGTTAAAGCAAAGGCAAATATACTGTACCTAGATAACATTTACACGAGACTGAAATCACAATCTAGGACAGGGTTTCTTAATATTCAAAGAAACTGATTTCTATTCAATATGAGCAAATGACTGTTTTCTTTACATTCAAACCTAGTGGAAAAATGGGTATTTGCCTTCATGCCTGAATGAACTGACTAAACAAAATGAACTTAAAGAACAACACAACAAGACAATGTAATATTTACATGTTTTTTAAGTAAA
>JAAGKR010009040.1:0-28309 GCA_011419295.1 Clarias macrocephalus | reverse complement strand
GTGTGTGTGTGTGTGTGTGTGTGTGTGTGTGTGTGTGTGTGTGTGTGTGTGTGTGTGTGTGTTGCAAGCTCCACCCAGCTTTGGCATTGTTCTAAGGCTGGCAGTAGTAAAACACAGGTAAGAGTCATCACGCATTACCTGCCAGTTCGACCCTCCTCTGACTGAAACACTGATTACATAGAGGATACCTACATCCATATATGTTTTCATTCTTGTAACCTTCAGAAACAGAATTTTTCAGATATACTGATTAAAATTCCATAGTCAATACATATTTTGCACAAATTATTCTCTTTCCTACATTTTTTGTTTAGTTTGTTAGATGTCTTAGTAAACGAATATTTTCCCCATATCTTCTGATCTTTTATAGATTCCCAGCCAATAACTGACCATTTCATATTTGGGTGTATTTAGGTTAGTCGGTCAGCCCATGTGTTTTTACGTCTTCCATGCAGGTGTGGTTTAACTTAACAGGCAACACAGAGGCGTAATGGTTAGCACTGTGGCCTCACACCTCCTGAGGCGAGGGTTGTGGAGCATTTACACCCTGTGGTTAGTGGTTTTTCTCCGGGAACTCTGGTCCCACATTCGAAAGACCCGCAGGGTAGTCTAACTGGAGTTTTCAAATTGCATGCAGTATGGTAGTGAGTGTGCGCTTGTGTGCCGCTGATGGATTGGCACCCTGTCATGGTTGTACCCCATCTCATACCCCAAGACTCATGGAATAGGTTAAAAGCCTCCCATGACCCTGTATAGGATAAGGAGTCTAGAGAATAAATGAGTGAGAGTGAGAAAATACAAATTAATATAGTGAACATGTAAGAAAATGCAACAGGTAATGCAGATTTATAGATTGTTATGAATACTGGAAAATGTTTGTGAATCCATAGCCATGTTTTATGTTCTCCCACCAATAGTCTCACTGTAAAAGTTTACTTGGTTTTTAATGTACACATTTTGTATAAATGTTAATGATTAATTTCTATATACAGTCTTCAGAGAAGGGTGTGGGTGAAAACAAATCATGATTACACAATTATGCAAGTTCCGGCTGGTTCTTTGGAACAAGATTTGATAATAGTAAGGAATTGAGTAGAACGCCTGCTATATGTAGACGACAAAGTCAGTCAGTGACTAGTTAACCAGAAATTGATTGATGGGTGGTTGCCATCATTTTGTGACACCACAAGGAATTAATTGTTTTTTATTTCTAGTATAGTTTGACATTGTACTCTAGGTAGTGTCTTTTATTCAAGTCAAAATATGTGTACATATACTCATCAGGCTTCTTCATAATTTATAAAAGTTCTTTGTGAATTGATCCGTGGAGTTTTATCTTTCATTAGATTTCAGCAGAAATGTTCCTTTAAGGTTGGGGAAACAATGTTCCTGTAAATTTACAAAGCAGCGATACAACAACTGTCTGTTCTGACTGTCACTTCAGTCAACCAATGCGCATGTGCTGTCACAAAATCACCTCAACCATATTGGAATGTTGACTTTGTTCTGATGCACACAGACACAAACACATCACAATTCCAGCAGTTGTCCAACGTTGTTCTGGTTTGCACACATAACCTCTTACAAATGGTCGTCCCGTGTCAACAAATACCGTTGCTGCAACATAGCAACAACTAAAATGGTCTGCTGGATTGACTCTTTCCTCTACCATAGCCAGTGTATCAGATGAAATTATGTTCAGTTCTGATCTGTGAGCACATTAACACACTTGTTGTTGCAAGAGGCTAAGGGTTGGCACTTTTTTTTTAGATATCAAATCATTTCTAGGACAGTATGTCTTCGCCTTTAATGAGAGTTGCAGTTCTGTACAAAGTACAAAGCCATCTTGTTTTGCTCTGATACGGCTCTCCTTTGAAAATGTACTCCTTCAAACAAAGATTGAATAGATAGGTGTGCCCATATATATTTTTTAATTTGCAAGGACGTTATTATTTTTTTATTTTCGGGCTGCAGCCCATAGAATAGAATCTTTCTCTGACTCTTATTTATTTCTCTCTCTTTTGAAAGAGTTTTTAATCTGAGATTTAGTAATTTTTCCTTTTTGTTTAGTAACATGCTGTAATTATTCTCTCTCTCGGCATATAAAGTGTTTAAGGGTGTACTAACATCATGTTTTGCTTGCATATTTTCTGATTGTGTGTGGAGGTTTTTTTTTGTATAAAATAATAATAATTAAAAAAAAACATGGATTGACTATTGAAGAGAAAATGACTGTCACTTTACTGTTTTCACCGCTTGAACAGATCTCTATGGGCTGCCCCGACCTATGTGCAGTCCAGCTTATTCTTCTCCGGCTGATCCCTTTCCTTCCTCTAGTGCCCATAATAGTCATAATGCTGAGACTCTATTCTGAAATATATTCCACTGCATGTTCTTTCCACCAAATTAGCATCCACAGTAAGCCACTACAAGCAGTAACCGCAGACATTCCGGACCTTCTAGTAAACTGGAAGATTTATTTGCCTACTAATTCTGTCTTTTCTTTGTCATTGCCTTTTATGGTTGATTCTTTTTACAACTTTGTTTGCGCTGACATTATGCTGTTTTATTGCCTTTAAAGTGGGAATAGTAAGATACAACATCTGAAGTGTTTTGTAGCCCAGGATTATATAAGAGAGGCCCAACAAGACTACCAGACAATTATTTTGCACCTTTTTCCAGAGAGATGTCGTAACAATTGCCCCGCAATAGTTCTATTCTATTCTGTTCTATTCAAAATTCTAGAGAGGATTTTGATATAAATTGGTAAACAGGGAAATGAATGAAACACTTTTTTTTCTAAAGGAAGATCAGAGCTTACTTAACATAGTTTAATTTTATGATACTGATATTATTCATTTTGATTTACTTACGTTTGTGCTCTACTGTATGTTGCCTGCTCTCGTAGTCCATGCCCATCTCTAATGCCATGCCAAATATTTTGCCAACACTTAATATAATTTTTTTCTTCTTTTTGTGCAATTTGCTTCTCAGGGCACTGTGCAAAGACATTTGCCATTTTAAGGAGGTTTGTCAGTGGAGAAGTGACTCAAGCACCTTGGCTGCTACTAGTAGATGATGACACCTTAATAAGGTAACATGTTTGGCAGCCAAATGAAACTCACAGGTACACGCTGTTCCTAGGACATAAAAAAACACCCCAGTAAATTACTGATATTATATGGAAAAAAGAACTGAAATTGTATGGTAATGAACAAATATTCACTATTTATTCAAACTGTCATGTGATCAGACATCCTTATTTAGAATACTTGTGAATACTTATTTAGAAACTAAAAGTGAAGTATTGGCTTTCTATGTGTGCACAATTACTGGGCAACTAAAAGCGTGCAGAATTATTATGCAACCTAATGAAGAATTTCATTCCAATTTCAAGTTTTCTCTTCTCACTTGCTTAATTTCATCAGTGAGAATACATGTGAGAATGTGAGAATAATAAAAAACAAAAATGCAAATAAACAGGGGAACTCTCTGTCCGTTACTGATCCAGCCACGTGCTTTTCCATCCGGTCCATACAACCTTTGAAAAAACATGTCTTCAAATATTTCTTGGTCCAGTCTTGGCGTTTCAACTTTTGTTTCTTGTTCTGTGGAGGTCAGGTTTCAGCCTTCCTTACCATGACCATGTCTCTGAGCACTGAACACCTTGTACTTATGGACACTCCAGGTAGGTTGCAGTTCTGGAATATGACACCACTGGAAGATAATGGGTTCCTGGTATCTTCACGTTTGATTCTTCCCAAATCTTTTGGTTTTTGGTTTGATGGTTCTGTGATCACGCCCCAATATCGTAGCAATTTCAAGAGTGCTGCATTCCTGTGAAAGAATTTTTTTAATTTTTGACTTTTCAGAGTTAGGCCACACCCTCACTTACTGCACAAATACACATCACCTGATATGCTTAAATCCAATAAGAATTCTGTATAAACAATAAATGTGCACACAGTTTATATAGAGATAATTGAAATGGGTCTTACTATATTAGTGATGAAAGATTAAAAAAAAAAGACATTTTGGGTAGTTTTGTGTGTTGTGATTGCTTTCCAGTCTGCCAAGACTTCTGCGACATCTGGCCTGTTACAACCCTAATGATGCTGTGAGTATTGGTGAGCGCTATGGGTATTCTCTCAACAAGGGTGGCTACAGCTATATCACTGGCGGAGGAGGGTAAGCCTGTAAAACTAATGACAATTGTTGTTTTGATCGGTAGTAACTATTTGAAAATGTGCTATTTAGCCAAACCATTCCGCATACATCCATATTCTTAGACAATGAAAGGAAATTAGAGAATCTTTGGGGAAACGCAGACAAACACAGGAAAAAGCTTGGGAAAATCAGATATTATTCCTCAGGATCCCAGGGTCAAACCCAGTTACTTTGAACTGTAAGGCCCCGGTGTACCCACTATGCCACTGTGCTACACTGTAGCATTTTTTAAGCCTAACTGAAGTTTCTTAAAGAACTATGTTGGTAGACATATCCCATGGCAATGGAAAAGCTGTTAATGTGTTTCAGAAGAGTCAAATGATTGCCCTGCATCAAGCAAAAAGAAAAAATCATGTAAATGCTTGGTGAAGTTGCACTATAAAATCAATAGTAGAAATCACAGCTGTTTAAAATAAGAGCATTTCCATATGCATAATGCAACAAGAACTCCTAGCATTGTGAATAAACAGCTGTGTGGACATAAGTGAACCATTTGTTATTGAGGCTAATAAAAAGTCTTCAATTCACTACTGAGAATAAAGGTTACAATTCAGTAAAACTTATTAAACAATTAAAATAATGATTCCCGTAGGCTCTGCAATGTTCCATGGTACAATTCGATATTTTGGCCAAAAAAAAGTTGTCTAGTGATTTAGCAGCCAACTAAACCTTCCTTTATTTAAAAAAAAAACCTGATCGCCTAGATACCAGACAGTTTGTCCCAAACATCTGCTGTATCAATTTTTTTTATCCCAATGGTCAAAAGGAAGACAAATCATCTATAAAATGACTATATCAGCAGCATGAATAAACTGCATCACAGTACACCTGCACAGCATAAAAGCACAATATCATAGAAAGTACAAAGTTTAGGTTTTCTACCCTGCTATCTCCTATGTTCTACTTAGTGGTTAATACTGAGAAAATTTTAGTTAAACAATTGATGGGTTGAACAAGTCACCCTCAGCACTGGAGTTCTCAGGGATGTCTATTTTTCTTAGATTCACTTTTCACCCATGACTGTGTACATTTATGCCTCAAACAGTATTTTCAGGTTCACAGATGACACAACCGTGGTAGGTCAGATCAGAGGAATTTTTAGGGAGGAGATCCAGCACATTATTGGCATGGTGTGGACAACAAATTGGAACTCAATACCAAGAAAATCAAGGAGGTCACTGTTGATATCAGACAGGCTAGAAATCACATTTTTGAGGATCTCATCTGGTTCCTGATGTCCTCTCTTTTAAATAAAAAGGCAGTACAGTGCTTTTATTTTCTGATGAGAGTTAAAAACCCACCAGTGCTCCAGGATGCTGGTAATCTGTCTACCACTGTACCTCTGAGACCATCTTCACATATTCCATCAAAGTATGGTATGGCAACTGCACAGCTTCGGACCATAAAGGATTTCAGAGCCTGGCAAAAAAAAAAAAACGCCCAACAAATTGTTGGCATTCAGTTACCCATCATGGAGGACATTTATCAATTGAGGACACAATCATTGTTTGTATGGTGAAAAGTCAGGGAAGTGAGCAGAGGCAGTGTGATGCTCTGGGCAATGTTCTGCTGGGAAACCTTGGGTCCTGGCATGTAAATGTTGCATTGACATGCCCCACCTACCGAAAATTCTTGCAGACCAAGAACACTCTATTGCGGAATTGCCTAATGGCAATTGTCTCTTTTACCAGGATAACACACCCTGACACACTGCAAAAATGGTTCAGAGATGGTGTAATGAGAATGAGTTCAAGTTATTGGCTTGGCCTCCAAAAGATCCTTATCTGATTGAGTATCTGTGGTGTTTCCTGGACAAATAGGTTTGATCCACTGAGGCCCTATCTTCCAGCTTAAAGGATATTAAGGATCTGCTGCTAATGTCTTGGTGCCAACACACATTCAGAGGTCATGTGGAGTCTCGATGGGTTGGATCTGTTTTTTGGTGGAATAGTCAGACTGGTGGTTTTAATGTTATGGCTGATTGATGTAAACATCAGCAAACATCAAATTTGTACTACAGCCACTGTGTACCGTGCGATACAGTAGTTCACGATCAGTGTACCTCTACATTAATTTTTTTGTTATATATTTTACTAGACTTTAACTTCTATTTCCTCTCAACTAAACTAAACTCTCACTGTTGTTTTTGTGATATTTTCTGTTTTGTTTTTTATTTTTCTTTTAGTATGGTTTTTAGCAGAGAGGCAGTGTCAAAGATTCTTTCCAGTGGCTGTGGCTGTTACAGTCCAGATGCTCCAGATGACATGGTTTTGGGAAGATGCCTTAACACACTAGGATTGTCAGTTACACACAGCCCACAGTTTCATCAGGTAAATCACATGCACAGTTTGTTTTCAAGCTTCATTTTAAATATGGCAGTACTGAACATTATTTTTTCAAAATGAAACACTGAGAATCAAATGAATATCATTTATTTAATATGATTTATTATTTATTTAACACATTTATATCATTTATTTAAAAAGTTTAAATATTTCAAGCTGGAGTAAATCACTATTCATACAGCATGATCAACACCCTCAATAAGGAGGGCTAACCAAAGAAGGTCATCACTGAAAGGGTGGCCGGTCACAGAGTGCTGTTTCAAAGCATATTCATGGAAAGGTAACCCGGAAGAGGAGAGTATGGTAGGAAAGGTGCACAAGCAATAGGTCTTAAGAAGATGGTTAAGCAAAGTCGATTCAAGAGCATTCCAAGGAGTGGAGTAAGGCTGGAGTCAGTGTATCAAGAGGTACCATACACAGACAAGAAACATTCTACAAAGTTCCAGTAGTGGCAAGCCTCCTGAACCAGAGACAATGTCAGAAACGTCTCGGCTCTTACCCGAGCTAAGGAAGAAAAGAATTGGACCATGTTTCAGGTGTTCTTTTTCAGATGAAAGTGTGAAAAAATTGGAAATCAAGGTCCCAGACTCTTTAGGAAAAGTGGAGAGACACAGAATCCAAGTTGCTATACTGTAAGTACAGTGTGAAGTTTCTACAGTCGGTGATGATTTGGAGTGCTACAGTATGTCATCTGCTTGTGTTGGTCCACTGTGTTTTATCAAGTCCAAAGTTAATGTAGCCAAATGCTAAGAAATGTTAGAGCATGTTATGCTTTTTGTCTAAGACAAGCATTATGGAGTCGCTGATTTCCTTATTTAGCAGGAATTTTTTTAGCAGCACCCGTTCACGGTTCACATGAACTGCTTTGCTGACAATGATATTACTGTGCTTGACTGGTCAGCCAACTTGCCTGACCTTAATCCCACAGAGAATCTAGGGAAGAGGAATATGAGAAACACTTGACCTAATAATACAGATGACCTAAAGGCTGCTATTAAAGCGATCTAGTCTTCAAAATTGTCTCAGCAGTGCCAAAGACTGATTGCCTCCATGTCATGCATCACTGATGTAGGAATTTGTGCAGAAGAAGCCTCAACATGAATAAACATAGTGTTCAGAAGTTGGGCATTTTTGTATTGTAAATTATTGTAACATTTTTTGACTGATCTTGACTATTTAGAAAATATTCTAATTCTGTAATACTGGAATTTAGATTTTCATGAGCTGTAAGCCATAGTCATAAAAAATCTATTTACATGTAAGGAATTGGATATATGAGTTTCACTTTTTAAACTAATTTATAAGAAAATCCACAATATTATAATTTTAAAAACAGTGCTAAGTATGTGAAAGTTAAGGACTTAAATAGAACTTTATGGGAATAATTTGAATGTATACTTTATTTGTATTCACGCTATAAATAGTCTCTGTTGTGGTCCACAGGCTCGTCCAGATGATTATCCCAAAGAATTACTGCTTCGTCAGAGCCCCATCTCCTTCCACAAACACTGGAACATCAACCCTGTATCTGTGTACCAGCAGTGGCTGATGGAATCTGAGGATTCGCTCCAGCAGATCTTTAAGAGAGAGTACAGACAAGAGCTTTAAGCCAAGAGCTTACTTTCATGTTGTGTTGAGTTAATAGAAAATTAACTCAACACATGGTGGGACCTCTTGTCAACATTCATAAGCGCATTGACGTTATGGGTTATGGGATTTCCATTGTGTATATTGGCGTCATGTGTTATTGTGTAAGCTCCAGATTAAGCAGTGGTAAACTGGAGTACCAGTAAGTGTCTCTGCCCTTTTCATGATTATCTAATCATTTTGATTGTGTAAAGCTGTTTTGTGGTGATGTTAAAACAAATTGTTAAAAGCGCTATACAAATAAAATTGAATTGACATTGAATTTTTACTGAGACAGCTATGGTGAAAATGTGTAGATCTCTCAGTTCCTTTCAAACCTTGTATAGCAGCTTGAGTTGAAAACCATCCAGGGTTATGCGTCACTTTAACCACTGACTCCTGCCAATCTGATCCTGTGCTGTATGTGTGCCAGTGCTGTAAGTTTTTCATACAGCAGTTTGTTTACATTTGCTATTATTCAGAAAGCATGTTGAACATTTGTGTGCAGGTCCATGGCATGCTACTCATTATCCTTCTTCCATTTCTCACTCTTGGCAATATGTTTAAAGTTGTCATTGTGAGCGGTCATCATAGTGGGAAGAACAAATGACAGATACCACTGCTCTTGTACAGTGTATAATATATCCTAGACATATAGAGCGTTCTTCGACACCCTCTATGGTTTTCATCAGACCAGCTGTTGGTAATATACAGGCATCATAATGGGGCAACAGTCCTTAAGCAATATTATATTGAGAGCATGCAATAAAAGAAAAACACAACCCCATTAGTTTTAGCTACTGCTCCCAGTTTTCATACTGCCATTGTCCATGGTGCTGAACCGCTGCTCTGAGGGCTGTCCTGAGGACCACAACAAAGTAACACATTGTTTTTTTTTGTGGTCAAAGCCTGACTTAAAATTTGCATCCAGATAATAGCCCTACACTGGCTTGTTTAATGGAAGCTTAGTACTAACTGCAGCTTTATGTATGTTTTAGAGGAACTTTGAGTATTTTAAATTATCTTGTAAAGTTGCGCCACTGAATTAACAGGTCATGCCCAGAAAATAGAACAAAATCTATATCACCATTGACGATAGGGCTGTGGTCATCCTGGAGTTTAGCTTGATGCACCTTGTTTCAGATGTAGAACTGTCTTTTAGTATTGCTTCCAAATAAATGTTTAGGGTCAATAAAGGCTTAAAAAGAATTAATTAATAAAGGGAAGAATTGTGGTCTCTGAGATTTTAATCAAAGTAATGATAGTTGATAAGCATCCAGGTTGGATAAAGTATTTCAGAAACTACAAATCCCTTCAGATTTTCACTCAGTTGTTTCTTTTTACAAAATGGTGTTTTGTACTGTATATCTTTTGTGACCTCTCTTTGCAACTGTGGTGGCAGAAAACAGCAGAATGCTGAACTCATTAAACCATCAGGCAAATGGGCTACAAGAGAAGAAAACCATGAATCAAGTACCACTCCCATCAGTGAAGAACAGAAATCTAATGCTGCAGCTGACACAGAATGACCAAACTGGAATGGTGGAAAAGTAATCTGGTCTTTTTGTGATGTTCAATAGCTCTGGTCTTAATAAAGTGATGGGTGTGTGTAGATGTGTCATGGGATTATAACTGACTTTCTGAATTTTAAATTTACAATCCTCGCTTCATTTCTAATCCGATATAAACCCAGCCAAAACTAAGACAGCTATATTATCTTTACAAACATATCCTGGTTTCTTTTCTTTATATCTTTTAAGAATGTTTGCTGTTGAGTAATACTAGCTAATTGTATTTGCTCTACTTTAATGTCATTTTATGTAGTTCTAAATTTTGCTAGTTTTAATTGGTTATGGTTAGGTTCTTGCTTTTGCATTCTCTCTCTCTCTCTCTCTCTCTCTCTCTCTCTCACACACACACACACACACACATCTATCCACACATCTATCCATTCGTTTCAGCTAAGGTAAGTTTTCATTCCATTCTAAAGTAAATTTGCTGTCCTTTTTAGTTTCTGTGTAAATAAAAAGTACCCAGCTTAGTTAAAATAATTGTTTTTTTTTCTTCTCTTTTTAATTGTTTTTCAAGATTGAGATCAGAAAACAGTGTTTAATGTTTAATGGCACTGATGATTTTTATATGCTTTTATATTCAGTCTACTAATGTAATTCATTTCTAAGACTAAGATTGAGCAAAGTCAAATAAGAAGTGAAATTAATTAAAAAGCAGCATATCCAAGGCCCCATAAATAATGACTCATTTATAAAACTGCGGTAATATTAAGAGTGCAAATGCAAGATAATTAAAAAAAATTGAGCTGGTGTTTGTTATTAGTTTAAGTGTCTTAAGTAATCTTCATGTTTTATGATTACATTATTTTAACTATGTACATTCTCAGAATGTGCAAAAAAGATCTAGTTGTGAGGTTATGCTGGGCATTTCTGTACTGTGTAATATGGTTTATATTTTAAGAGCAGTTTAAAATGTTGCAATATAGTCCAGTAAGAAAATGTGTGAGACAAGAGAGTTTTGATAAACCTCGAAATGAAATCTGCAGGTTTCAGAAGGACATATAAGTCAGGAAAAACTGTAAAGGGCTTTGAATGTTACATGTAATATTTTTTAATCTGTCTGATGCGGCAAATGGAGACAGTGAAGTTAAATAAGCAAGGTTGAGACATGTTCAGTGGATTTGCATTGTGTAGAAATCATGCTACGTCTAACGTCAGTTGAATTGTCATTAAAGAGACTATATTAATGAAGTTATGGTAAAACAACAAAAAAAGTTGTAATAATAGATTTCCAGAACTATCCTTATATATACAGTGTAAAATTATGTCTAGGAGGTTGGACATCCCTGTAAGCAATTCAATGTAATTCAAATATAGCCTTTTTTACAATGGTCATTGTCAGAAAGCTGCTTACAAAATCAAAAAGAACATTTGTAAAATGAGTGTGAAATGTGTGATGTAATATGTATAAATCAAAATGATCAGTTTGTCCCTGATGAGCAAGCCAATGGCGATGGTGGCAAGTAAAAAAAATCCCTGAGATAGCAATCGGAAGAAACCTGTAGAACGAATAAAGGTATATCCAATTTGGGTGATATCAGACAGTAGGTTTTGATTGATGTAAGGACATGGGGCTGCATCACACCACCTAGATGAGGCATTCTTTAAAATTTGGCACAAACAATCTGACACTAGTAAAGGAAGCCAGAGTAAGGCCACCAGTCCCTCTGGAGAGAGTATAGTGGAAAATAGTGAAGATGCACAAGACAATCATTTAAAACCTCTGAATAATTAAGGAGTGTGTGAGAAGATGGCTAGGGGAAACAATGCAATTTATGCATTTATTTATATCGATGAGATATTTGTTCAGGTAGTTGTTTAAAAGTGCAATGTGTGCATGCAAACATAATGGCTATAGCACAATTTATACCCTCCCTAGAGTAAAATATCCCTTTTTGTTCGCAGAACCTGTGTTTCTCTCATAAAAAAAGAGGTAATGAGTAGAACAAAAGACATAGGAAAACAAAAAACACCCAAGGTCTGGGGGAAAACTACTCTTTAGCAGAGTACTGAATATAAAGCCAAAGCAATGCAAACGTGGTTAAACACAGAAAAGTGAACCAGAATCCAGATCAGAATCCTACATAATGTGTTATTATGAAAACTGTTTAATTTTGAAAATGTCCTTGCACCTGTTTGTGACTGAAAGAATCAATCTGTATAATTTGTAATCCACATGAATCAGATTACAGATTAATCAGATTTTAAGAATTTTTTATATATTTGCATGGCACACGGTTAGTATCTCAGCTCTATTTGCCAACAACAGGCTCGCACCAAAGTTGTAATTGTAATAATGTTGGTATTAATTTTAGTCTTATGTGTTGAATAAATATTCACTCATTCATTCTCTACACCACCTATCCTGTACAGGGTCACTGTAAGTATAGAGCCCATTTCACTGAACTCAGGGCACTCAGCGGGACACCCATTCACACACCCTGGACACTCATTCACACACTACAAGTTTTGATTATGTTTGGACTGTGGGAGGGAACCGGAGTACCTGGAGGAAACCTATTAAGCATGGGGAGAACATGCAAACCACGCACATGACCCAAAGGTGGAACTCAAACCCTTGGCCCTAAAGGTTCCAGACCACAGTGCTAACCACTATGTCACTATGCTGCCTTAGTAAACTTTTTCTCCTTATTTAGAAGTACAAAAGAAAAGGTCAAAGGACAATATACAGTCTATTTTTGTACTTTCCTGAGTGACGCATTTTCTCCTTTTGTACCATGTAAAGGCAATGTTTAGGCAATTCAAAATGTGAAACAATTTGATGGAAAACTTTCTTGATAGAACACTTTTAATAACAAAAACTGCATTGCTGTATGTTACTTCCTGCCTAAAAAGTGCCCACTATATCAAAGCCGTATCTGGTTTTGCTTTAAATGCACAGTTCATCAATTTTATAAAATGATGCTCAATTAGCTTTGTCTTATTTATATTAGTCTTGTTATATGTCTTCAGTTCAAATTAGCCCCAAAATTATTTTCATGAAAAATAGATTTTTAGGCTATATTTATACATATTGCAAGGCAGGCGTGGCTGGTTAAGGTGTTGGACTGCTGACCAAAAGGCCCCTGGTTCGAGCTCTGATATCATTAGGCTGCTGCTATTAGACCTTTGCTGCTCAAGTACAATCAGGTATTGAGCTGGCAACCCAGCTCGTAAATAACTGCCATAGAATCTGCGGAAATATCTGCAGCGCCCAATGTGCCGGGAGGCACGTAGATGGACTCTTTCATCTTTTTCTTATACATATTGCACATTCAGATCTAACACTCACACGTCATTGTAGGATAGGTATGTTACAGAGAGGTGTATTTTTAGCATGTCAGTCTGGGAAAGTGCTTGTATAACATATTTTCAGGTTAGTTAAAAATAACTGTTATTTGTTGCCAGACATATACTGTATCTAAGGACAGTATACTTACTGTATGTATAGCTACAGCATTGAACAGTAAAATGGAAATTATGGTGATTGTATGGATATGATGCTATTACCTTTCCATATGGTCCCACTTAAAATTGAGAGCTTCTGTGAGCAACATGTAACTGTAAAAACCTTATCCATGAACATTTAAAGAAGAAACCAATGCAGTTTCTCACTCACTAACTCATCATCATCTATACCGCTTAATCCTGTATTCAGGGTCATGGGGGGCCTGGAGCCTATCCCAGGAGACTTAGGGCACATGGCAGGGTACACCCTGGACAGGGTGCCAATCCATCACAGGGCACAGACACACACACATACACTCACTCATTCACACACTACGGGCAATTTGGAAACACCAATTAGCCTAAACACCATGTCTTTGGACTGTGGGAGGAAACCGGAGTACCCGGAGGAAACTCACCAAGCACGGGGAGAACGTGCAAACTCCATGCACACAGAGACGGGAATCGAGCCTGGCTGGGGATCGAACCCGGACCCTGGCGGTGTAAGGCGACAGTGCTAACTACTACACCACCATGCCGCCGGCAATGCAGTTTATTAAAAATAATTAAGATTAATTATTATTATTATTATTATTATTATTATTATTATTATTATTATTATAAGAGGTTGATGTCTATTGTAACAAGGTACTGACCTCTTCCCTTTCACTGACCTCTTCCCTTAGCTTCAAGAAGCCCTGAGAATACCGATAACCCATTTGAAACAATTGGTTTATATAAATTAAACATAATTTATTCATTAATAATTTATGGCTCTGATAAAATACCTTATAGATAGATAGATAAATAGATAGATAAAAAATAATGAAATTAATATTTGCAAATAAATTATAGGTGAATGAAGATTAACATTAGTGGATAAATTAGTGCATGTTGAGATGTGCAATGAATTATAGCCATTAAAAGTGACAACAATGCAAAAGTGAATGGTGCAAGACTGAGGTAATTAGAGTCAATGCAGATATGAGTACATGATGAGTAGATAAATAAATATGACTAAACAGTGAGCTTCTTTTGAAGTAGAACAACATGTACTGTATAATTGAGGATGAGTAGTGGTTATTGAGAGTCCATATGACCGAGAATTCCAATCATGGTGGATGAAGAAGATTATTGACCTGGAGTATGTTGAGAAGCTTCAGGTTTAATGAGCCACACTTGGTGGCTTAATCCCTTAATCCCTTTCACCTGTCAAACAATGTAACAGATGAAATGTTTATTTATTGAGAATAAATAAACAATTGCAATACTATATAAAACTTTATAAAAGTTTATAGACTTTGCTTAGGGTCTGGTCTTATGGATGGAATAATATACACTGATCAGCCATAACAATATGACCCCCCCCCCCCCCGCCCAATGTTGAGTAGCCTTGAAGTTTTTACTGAAGTTGATGTGTTGAAAGCAGAAAAAATGGGCAAGCATAAGGATCTGAGTGACTTTGACAAAGCCCAATTTGTGATGGGTATTGGACTGGATCAGAGAAACTTCACCACTGCAGGTCTTGTGGGATGTTCCTGGTCTGCAGCGGTCAGGACATACCAAAAGTAATCCAAGGAAGGAAAGTCAGTGAACTGGCGACAGGACCATTGGTAGCCAAGGCTCACTGATGCACATGGGGAGGGACGGCTAGGCCGGGTAGTACGATCCAATAGTGTAGATTACATTGGATTAAAAAAATAACGCTGGTTCTGATAGAAAGGTGTCAGGACACAGTACATCGCTGTTATGGCGGCAAAAGGGAGAACATTTCAATATTAAGTCATATGTTATGGCTTTCTGCACAGCCTACTAGGGGTGGGCGTATCGATCCTTAATATCAATACTTTTGATATAGGGGTTGTATAATAATCGATCCAAAAGTCAAAATATCGATATTAAGGGCTTTTTTAAACCATTTCATTTATTTAGCATGAAATATAATATTTAAAATGAGCCTGTATATAACGCTTTCTCTTATGCAGCTCCTTTCACACGTCAAGCACATTGGTCACCCCTACCTGCTCTGCTGTGTTTTGTTGCCCTACCATCACGTGACTCAGCAGCGCCAAAAACAAGCAGCTGCAGAGAGAGTGAGAGCCAGGTGCATGCCTGCCTTGGTATCATGGAGGTGGCAGATAAAAAAAAATGGAGCGACGTCTGTAAAAAGATCATTCACTACTGTAACACCACCAACTTACACAAACACATAAAACGACATGAAAAACAGAGAAGGCAAATCATTCAGAGTAATTTTATTACTATTCTTGTAATTTTCATGTAGTTTTATGTTTGCATATTGAGTTTATTACAATAATATATATTTTTTCATATTTGAAAATGTCCTGTTTTTTGTTAACCTCACACTTGACTAATTACAGGCACACTAAGAGCAAATCACATCACAAATCACAGATGTATTCAAATTTAGCAAAATTATGCAATCACTTCAACAATTGTGATACAGTGATATGCCCTAAGCAAGAAAGTAAGTGTTCATTTATATTGTGTGCAGGGCTAAAACGATTCCTCGAGTTACTCAAGTAATTCAATTACAAAAAAATGATTTTTAAAATCAAGATTTTGCCTCGAAGCTTCTTTTAATTAATTTTAAAAGCTTGCGTTATGTTTTTGCGCAATTATTTGTTTGGCGTGACGCAAACTTCCAAGTCAGTAAACACCGACGAAGAAGCAGCGCTTACATTACCCACAAATGCACTTAATTCATCTCAGTCAACTTTAAGCTATTCCTTGTATTGTGAATAATGACAATGTTTATTTTTGATCAAACACTGTATACATTTAAAAAATAAAAGTAGATTTTTCTCAAAAGAAAACCAATTAATCTCCGTTTTACATTTAATATGTAATTTTTTAAATAAAAAAAAGTTTAATTAAGCAAAAGTACATTTTATCCGATTACTTGATTATTCTATACAATTTTTGGTAGAATACTCGATTACTAAAATATTCGATAGCTACAGCCATAACTGTGTGGTAAAAATAAAAAATATCGGTATCGGAGATATTGGCCCTGTATTTACTTGGTATCGGATCGATACTATCGCCCAGCTCTACAGCCTACTAACAGACTGTCCTGTACTTCTCCAACCCGCTGAAACTCCTCAGTGACGGACCTAAAAGCAGGCGGAGTCACGCGCACAAAACGGCTCGCCGCGATTCGTTAGAAGCGTCCGCGCGCATGACCGAGTCCTCTCCCTGCCGGATACACAAGTTTACTGCTTTCTGTTCGGAGAAGTTCGCCCTCGCTGGGATTAATACATGGGGAAACAGGTCTTGTCGCACACTGAGTGTGAGAGTTGGCAGAGCGCGTGAGCAGAGTGAGAGTGTGAGAGATGAGGAGCAGCTGGGTGAGACTCGCTGGCCCGGACTTAGCCGCCCTGATTCTCCCACTGCAGCTCTGCTTACTGGCACCGCAAGGTAATCACACGTCTCTCCTCTCTTACTGTGTGTCTTTCTTCTTAAATCATGTTTAGGAGCAAACCGCAAAATACGCACAGAAAAAGTGAAAATTACACACACACACACACACACACACACACACACACACACACACACACACTTAGGGCACTGATTAACTCTATATCGAATAATAATAATAAAAACGAGCGTACTTCATGTATATGTTACACTTTTCAAGTTCACTTAGACATTTTTTTTAAGTAACAGTTTAAACCATTAAGACAAACATGAAGTATGCTAGTTTTATATATATATATACACACACACATATATATATAATCACAGTCAAGCTCGAAATTATTCATACCCCTGGCAAATTCTGACTTAAAGTTACTTCAGCCAGTCAGAAATGACACAGGCGTTGCCCAGAAGACAATAAGACGTGTAAGAGGCATCTTTGTGGGGGAAAAAAATAGTATATTCTTTTATTTACATTTGAACAAAAAGTGGCATGTCCAAAATTATTCATACCCTTTGCAAACTGTCAAAGTCTATGGGAAAATCCGAAGTTCTGTACCATTCTAAATTGTCCAAGCTGTTCTAAAGCATCCTAATTACCCTGATTCGTTGGGAACAGCTGTTTTAATCAACTCAACGGGTGAAAAACAATCTCTCTGCTGTTGGTTTGTGGACAGTCACGGCCGTCAAGACAAAGGAGCTCACTGAGGACCTGCAGTAGCAGCAGGTCCTCCTCATAAGCCAGGAAAGGGCTATAAGAGCATATCTAAATGTTTTGAAGTTCCAGTGGCTACAGTGCAAAGTATTATTAAAAAAAAAAACAAGACATTCCACACTATGAAAAATCTCGGAGGACCTGGACGGAAACCAAAAGCGCTACCTATGCTGGCCAGGAGGATGGTGAGAGAGGATCACTGCACACCGCTGGGTTCCACGGACGCAGACCAAGGAGGACACCACTTTTCCAGATAAGGCACACAAAAGCCCTAATTTGGACAAAGCCCTCATCTTGCAAATGCTCATCTGGCCAAAGAAGATCTCTGGTCTTCTGTTTTCTGGTCAGATGAAGCAAAAATGTAATTGTTTGGCCACAATGATGTAGCCTTCATTTGGCGTAAAAAAGGAGAAAAATGTAAATAAAAGATGAGCAATATTTTTTTTTTCCACAGTGATGCCTCTTGTACATCATCTTATTATCTTTTGGGAGACGCCTGTGTCATTTCTAATCAAGAAAAAAACTTGCTGGTTGAATAAACGTAACTTTAAGTCAGAATTTGCCAGGGGTATGAATAACTTCGGGTTTGTATATACACTGTGTATACTCGTCTACTTAATGTTATGTGTCTGGTAAGTGAGCTTGAGAGTTGTAACCTATACATGAAGTATGATAGTTTTATTATTATTTAGAGCCCAAGCACTATGACATCAGCACGATGATGTCATAGCTAATACGTCATAGTCATTGCTATGATGGTGCTGGAGTCTGAAAGTGTGATGTCATTGAGTGTGAAGGGCCCGCTTGTTCTTTTAAGGATTTAGTTTTAGGGCCCAAGCACTGACATCAGCACAATGTATTCGGTCATTGCTGTGAAAGTGCTGATGTCTAATAGTGCTAATGATAGTCTGATAGTCATCTGATGTCTGATAGTGCTAATGATACTCTCATAGTCATAGTGTGTAAAGGGCCTCTTGTTCTACTAAGGAATGTAAACAAAAAAATTTAAAATTTTTGGGGGTCTTAACATTCTCAAAAACTTTTGAAAATTGGCAGGCAGGTTGAAATCTGCAGCCATTAGGATGCTTGACAGTCTGGGCCCTGGGCTTAGCTCTCACATTTTGCTGCATAGCTCATACATACTTGCGCAAATGCTTGCGAAATCTGGTATACATTTAGTGCTCATAGGGCTGAACAACTATCAGGTCATGGGCTCAACTCAACAGGAAGTCAGGTATTTTGGGTCATTTGCAAAATGACCCAAAATACCTACATCCTGTTGAGTCATTTGCAAAATGGACCCAATGGAATTTCATATAGTCTTCCTAAGGAATTTATACGATTGCTACCAAACCGGATCGATATGATCTCAAGACAGTGAGGATGCAAAATTGTAAAGGGATTTTTGATGTCTCAAAAGGGTCAGTCGGGCTGAAAAATTGTTAATAACTTTGTGTGACATTATACCGAGTGACATCACATTCTTAACATAAAATTTCTCTTATTCTACACATGTACACATCACAAATGTTAACACTCACATCACTCTTTCACACATGCACACAGAATCACACTTGTACATCTCTCTCTCTCACACACACACACACACACACACACATCACAAATGTTAACGCTCACACACTTCCATTTCTCACTCCATTTTATACTTCTCCTAGACAATTTATACGGTCGCCAACAACTCTCAAGAAATTGAGGATGCAAAATTGCGGAATTTTGCAGAAGGATTTTTGATATTTTAAACGATATTTTTAAGCCTCCGGCTGCGGGAAGGCTACAGCATCACCCGAGAATCGAACTAGTGATCACCGGATGATAGGGCGACACTTTACTACTGCACCACATGGGGGTGCTCAGATAGTTATTTATTTATTTAAATTAAATTATGCAAATTATTATTCAGACTATTTATACTCTTATCACCATGAGGTGCAGATGGTGTAAAGCTGTTCCGGGTAAGCATCTTGGTCGGAATGATTATTACAGTCAGTGTTTAGTGTTATTTGGCAAAATTGCCCCAAAATCCCCAAACCCCCCATAAAAACACAAACATTGAAACAGATCAGCTACAGCAGCAGAAGACCACACCTGGTGCCACTAGATTATGAGCCAAACTTCACTGAATGATGAAGGTAGAATAATTATAAAGGTCTTGACTAAAACAACATGCATGAGGAAGCACAAAAGTGTTTTCATTTTCTGCAGTGGAAAAGTACTCTAACTTGTCATTTTGCTGTCATTAATGCTGTAATGTAACTGATTACTTTTTAATGACAGTAATTTTGTAATGTAATTAATTTTAATTACTTGAAAAAGTAACGTCCCACATCACTGCCATGAAAACATGAACATGCTCAAAACATAAAACTGAGGCTATAGTTCGCATAAGCTTAGCAAAATTGGACAATAGAAGACTGGAAAAACTGTTGTCTAATATGATGTCGATAGGGACCAAAATCAGTGTGTGTAATAAAGTGGCTGGTTGGTGTATATAACCTCATGTGAACCCTAATATTACAATAAAGTTCACTTTAGTGATTTTTCTAATGTGGTTTGTGCAAAATGCTTCTAATTCCAGCCTAGTCATTAAACTATCAGCAAACAGAATCATACTGTTCTTGAAAATATCACAGATATGCTGCTTACCTCCCAACCCTAACACACTCACTCTCTCTCCACACAGAGCGAGAGAGAGAGAAGGGAAAATAAACAGATAGCAAATTCGAATGTTGTTCATCACACACAAAACCATGTACAGCGTGATGTGCAGTAAAATCATTAAAAACTGTAAATACATTACAAAAATAAGTAGGGTGTTAGCAGCAGTTATAATTGCCATACATAAAGTGCAGGGTGTTCATGTCCATGTTTGTTGTGTGTGCAAAAGAAAGAAAGCACCTGAACTGGTGAAGGGTGTGCAACAATAAGCTGAGCTGTAATGGGTGAATATTTATACTCGTTAAGGTAAAACTTCATGTTGTATTAGGTGTGTGATTTCTGTGAACAGACTGAGGAATTAGTCCAAGTTTTTGTTCATGGCAGGCATGTAGGAAAAAAGTTCTTCTGCATTCTCTCTGTGTTAGCTTTCAAGGAGCAGAAACGCTTCCCTTACTACATCAGTGAGGAAAATAATTTTTTTGAGGTAACTGAGGTTCTTCACTATCTTCTTGGTCTTGGTCCAGCACCACTTGCTGTAGATAGGTGCAGGTCAGGGAGCTCAGTTGGAATGGTTCACTCGGCTGATCGGCATGGTGCTGTTCCCAAGGTGGGAGGGCCATTTTAAAGTCCTTCAAAAGTGTAAGATGGTGAAGATGCTGATGAGCCTTCTTCATCATGGGGTTTATCTGACAGGTCTGTTACAGTTTCCTGTGTCATGTGAAAAGTGCCTGATGGCACAGTCTACTGTCATCTCCTTTGTCTTGGTGACATTCAGAAAAAGTTTGTTCTTCTGGCACCAGTACTCCTGATTTTTTATTTCCTCCAAGTAGGCCGTCTCATCGTTATCAGTGATCAGGTCCACCACAACAGTGTTGATAGCAAACTTAATGATGAGGGTAGAGTTGGTAGTGGCCACACTGTTATAGGTGTACACTGCAAGGCTGAGGGTGATTGAGGGTCAGACGAGATGATGTCTGCTCCTCTTACTGCTCTGTTTATACCATTATACTGTACATCCCATCAGTTACTCATTAACTCAGGCTTCAGTTGTAGATGGAAAATCATGCTTGAAAACCTTTTAGATTCATACTAATTTGGCGAATATAATAAGCAGTGTTTCAGTGTTACGATTATCTTGATTGAAGCAAGCCACAGGAAAAACAACACAACCACTGCAGAATAAAAAAAGGAAATATGTCCAGGGCCAGACATATCAGAAATAAATGGCCTCACTGATGAAGTTTTGTTTAACTTGCAGTGTGCAGAACTTGCGTTGACCTCCACTGTGAGAAAAAACAGCCAGTCTGGTAAAAGACATGGATAATGAACCAAAAAGGGCAACAACAAAAAAATCCAGGCTTGTTACTGCTTTTTTTTTTTTTTTTTTTAGAATTTTGAAATTTCGAACGAGTTTCAAAGAAACAGGTTTTCATTTCTTTTTAAGTGTGGAAAATAATAATAAGTTCACTAAATGAGTCATTCAAGTATCTCTTATTCAAAATACAAACTGGTCTCTCTCTCTCTCTCTCTCTCTCTCTCTCTCATACACAGATAATGAAATGATGTGATGTTTGTTGTGTAATATGATTGAAATGATAATATCAGGACATTGACCCTCCCTGTCAGCAGAGATCATACTTACCATACCAGCGCAACCTCTGTCTCATTTGATTCCTGTTTATAATTCCTGTTTCTACACTGTATAAGTAGCTCTGTCTCTTTCCGGGGCCCCACATAGGATGCAGTCTGAGCAGATTTCATAGGCTTGTGACCTTAACTGACTGTGTAGACTAGGAAGGATGAATTGAAATGAGATGGTCTGGCTCTTGCTACATTTTAGATTTGTTCTTGGGGTAACCTTCTGGCATCGGTTTATTATTGATATTGTGCCTGAATATGGACATTATGTTAGACAATGTTTGCCTATGTGTTTTGTTAAAACATCCACACATGGATCTTCCTCCTGTATTTTCAATGTGCCATGGTAACACAATTGTTTAAATGAAGTACAAGATGAATCAGATGTTTTCTATTTTTGTGCTGTTAATTAACACTGTAGAAAGATCATTCAACATTTACATTACATTTACGGCATTTAGCAGCCACACCTTGTTCATAGCAACTTAGCAACTTGGAATGGACTTGTGTTTTCAGAGTGTCCCAGGGGTGCATGATTGGATTGGGGACAGGTTGGAGGCCATGGGCTCTTTGCCTTCCGGTCCCTGTGCACGGCAGGCTGTGGTGCACTGGATGTTATGGTGCCTTCCTATTGTGGTTGGCATTTGCTTTTTTTGGCAGTTTGTGCTGCATTGGCTTTTCTATACATGGAAAAATCTAAATTGCAATATGAACCTGTGCAATTACCTTATTGCAAAACATGCAGTTTATTACAGGTAATGGATACAAAATGTGGAGATTTGCCTGAAGTATAGTATACTGAACCCATGAACTTCTACACTAAAAGTGTCCAAACAAATGTTTCAAAAGCATCAGTGCATTGTTTTAAACTAGTAGTGTGTGTATGGTCTTGGTGGCAAAGGAAAGCCAAATTTTGTGCTTTTGGAATATTAATATAAATGATTCATATGAAATATTAATATGAAACAGATGGCCACTATGACTAAGTAATAAGTAACAATGTTGTGAAAGAGGGATTTCAGAAACTTGTACCCAGGAGACTGGAAACATATTGTAAGTTTCCTTCATGCAACTTTCTAGTGCTATTATTTGCTTTTAGTTTATATAAGTTAAAAGGTGCATAATATTGTGACAAATATTAAAATAAAAATATTATTAAAAATATATATTAAATATAGTAACAGATATTGTAGTTTAAATCTCGGTAGTAAAATAAACACAATGTGAATTTGTAATCATAAATCAAATCAGACCTGTTTGTGTTTGTATGTACCCATGATTTTGTTTTCATGGAATTTAATTGCACACTCATAAGAATGAATTTTGGAATGCACTAAATTTTTACCATCATGTTTATTAAGTACATTTCAATTGCACATTCATATACAAGTATTAAAAATGTACAGCACCATATGTTGAATTTTGAGATTAACAATTTTTTAAGGTTGACTTATTTTTATTTATTTATTTATTTATGCTATAAGAGTATTTTTAATAAAAATTTCAAAATAGCATATCTTCTCTTTTTGTGGACCAATTATGATGAAACACAGCCTATATGTTACCTCAAATTCGGCCAAATACACCTGTAAAAACGGCATAAAAAATTGTTCAGTAGTATTTACATGACGCGTCCACAAACAGACAGGAGAAAATTTTTTAAACATTTTGATGTCTTCTGTTACTCATTTTACGTCTCCCCAAATAATTTTTTCGTACAGACATGCCAACTTATTGATAACTAAGTTATTGTATATTAGTCACTAGTATAGAGATTATATTAAAATAATGCTGGAGCAATCCTTAAATGTGAACATATTTAAAGCAGATCTCATGATGTACAGCAGCCACTGATTTTCACATAAAATGCACCACTTACTTAAGAATACATCTAAAAATGTTTTGTGAGCTTGCTTCAATTTCCCTCAGGATTTATGAAGATTTTATCTTATCTTCCAGAGCCAGAGAAAAGTTGTAAACATCCGCTGACTATTTAATTGATTTATACTCAATTTCATACTTTATTTGACAAACACCCATCATCATATTGTCCCATAATTTCCTTTATCTAGAAACATAAGTCTGTTTATGAAAATGGAAATTACAAGAAAGATAACTATCTTTGGGACAGATCTGTTATAAGGGAACGGGAGCTGTACTTATTTTCTCCTGGAGAAAACTCTTCACAAGTCCATTCCAATCACTTTTAAATAATTTGAGTGACTCTATCAGCAGTTCCTTGTGTATTTTGGAACACTTGGTACATTTCCCAATTATCTGCTTTTTATAAATTGTCGTAAATTGAGACACACTGCCTGCCTAGTCACATAAATACTCACCTACTCTAAGATTTCATTTAATCACCTTTAGCTTTAATTATAGCACACAGTGCTACTGTACGCCATGCCAAGAGATTGTGACGGAGCAGTTTTATGCAAGACAGTCTTCCACGTAGTGGCCATGACATGCTTGTAACAAAACATAATAATGTGCACAAAATATACAACATGCCGTAACACAGAATCCATGTTAGTTCTGAGCTTGTTTTCCCTGTGATGACACGTTCTCACATGTGTAGAGGACAGTGACACCTGAACTGTATTCCTCATGTCCAGTCTGCTCTATAATTTCGTTTTCGTTGCTGTCACTGCAGACAACCACGTCTCACAAAGATAGGTTGTTGAAAATGGAAGCAGGGT
This sequence comes from Clarias macrocephalus, assembly GCA_011419295.1. Taxonomy (NCBI): domain Eukaryota; kingdom Metazoa; phylum Chordata; class Actinopteri; order Siluriformes; family Clariidae; genus Clarias; species Clarias macrocephalus. The sequence continues at coordinate 3,924 of JAAGKR010009040.1, read as the reverse complement.
TTTTAATACTTTTGATGAGATTTGAGCATATTCTGCCTTGATTTTAATCCAAAACGTCAGCATAGTTGAATTTGTTTCAAAAACACTTTTAATGCCACATTTATTATAGAGCGCAGGATTGGAGCATGAGTCACATGTTGTGATGTGCATTCAAAAGAGAATGGAAGTAATCTTGGAATGGAGAATGAAATGGAATCTAATAATTTTTTAAAATAAGACATTCTGAAGACTCTGATGGTCAATAAAATGGAAATAAAATTAAATATATATTTTTCCTTCTCTCTGTGCAGCCCTGTACTGGTCCATGGCCCGTAGTTAGAGACCACTGCTTTGGACCATCAGTTGTCTGGTGCAGAGGAAGGATGGGTACAGAGTCAATAATCCGATCACTGCTAATACAACTATTGTACAAATCCATATTAAGTACATAAGTACATTTAGTTTTTACTTTAAGAAATCAATCGTTCAGTCAATCTGAAAAATCTGAAGACCTTTAAATTTATGCAGAAATTGGTTTGCCAACACCATCAAATACTGATAAAAAAGGGAAGGAAGACCAAGAGCTATCTCTGCTTCAAAGGATAAGTTTCTTAGAATGACCAGCCTCAGAAACCAGCAATTTAGAGCATCTCAGATTAGAGTCCACATAAATGCTTATTAGAGTTCAAGTGGCAAACACATTTCAACATCCACTGTTCAGAGGAGGCTGTGTGAATCAGGTCTTCATGGTCAAATTGCAGCAAATAAACTATTACTTCGAAAGGACAATAAGCAGAAAAGACTTGCTTGGCCCAAGAAGCACATAGAATGGACATTAATGAATCAATGGAAAACTGTATTTTGATCTGAGGGGTCCAAAATTGAGATTTTTGACTTTAACCACCATGTCTTTTGTTACAGTAGATGTAGAGAGGGTAAACAGATGGTACCTGAATGTGTGGTAATTAAGAGGGGTGACAAAGGTGACAAACAGAGGTTTGATGGTGTGGGGCTGCTGTGCTGGTGACACTGTTGGTGACTTAGTCAAAATTGAGGGTAACCTTAACCAGCATGGGTACTAGAGCATTTTTCAGCGACATGCATTCCCATCTAGTTTGCACTTAGTAGAACCATCATTTGTTTTCCAACAGGACAATGACCTCAAACACACGTCTCGTTTATGTAAGAACTATGTGTATCCACACTCTGTGTATTACACTGATATGGTGCAGCAGCAGATGACCTGGCCTCCACAATCACCTGATCTAATTCCAGTTGAGATGGTTTGGGATTAAGTTGGACGAGATCGTGAGGGAAAGGTACTCAGCACTTCTGGGAACTTCTTCAAGATTGTTGGAAAAAGCTTTTTTTTTTTTTGTTGACTACATAATTTCTGGCTAGATCTGTCATAATTTCAGTGTCTTCAATATCAATATATTTAAACCAATAAAAATAGAGAAAAACATTAAGCAGGTGTGTTAACATTTTAGGCTGGTACTGTATACATAGAGACAAAGTACAAAAATGGGCATATTTTTTTATATTTCACATAGCACATGTTAGTAGATTAACTCTTTGAAAGCCTGCCCTTCCCTCCCTGCTTCTGCCTGACCTGCCTTGAAAGTATGTGTTGGTTTTGGATGTGAAAATATTTATATATGCATATATATTTATTATGCCTCTGGGCTACTGAATATGACCTGCCTGCCTTGGATAACCTGCTCTAATCTTAATTTGGCTAGAGCTAACAAAACCTGCTTTAGTGATTCTGTATGTATGTTCATGTTTGAACTTGAGAGCTGTGTATATCAACCTAGCCATCAATTTATAGTTTTCTTTTCCTGTTTGCGTGAAAAGCATTTAAGGAGCTTGAATCTCTCTCTTCCACCTGACCCGTTTTCCTGCACGACCCACTGAGGTCGAAAGCAATCTTTTCACTCTGAGTTTGGCAAGCCTGCTTCTAACTCCTTGACCTAGTGTTACTTTACAGGGGTAACCCTCTCGACCAAGGCACCTACTGTGTTAACCACCTGCAATTACTGTACTGAGCCTATAGCTACAGGTTAATTTCTAGCTCTCCTAATAACTTAATAAATAACGGGTATCTTGTTTGTAAACCAGTGTAGAGTATCTCAGACCTCTGTTAAACCTCCTGTAACTAAGCCTCTCCTTGTGCTCCCAATAAGTCTGCTGCTTGCCACAATATATTTTCTGTTGAAGTCCATTCACCGATCTAATACTTGGTTCCAAGTACAGAACCTGCCGGCAAACATCAAACTGCAGTCAGTGTCTGCTGCCTCTGTCTTCAGATCATTGTCATCATCTGTACGTATTGCAACTTTTCTTAAACTCCCAAAGACAACCATCTGATCTTTTGGGTTCTACCTGTCCTTATTCCTTCTGACACCAGTTCTCAAATCTTCTTTGAAAAGTCATTTGTTGCATTTGATTGTCTACCATAGAAAAAGAATTATTCTACCAAAGTGTGCAATTTGAACCACCTTTGTTAATTAAAAAAAATATATCTGGAAAATTATCAAACATTGTAGGATCATTAAATGTAAAGTGAAATATTTCAAGTCTTTTTGTTTTAAATTTGATGATTACGGCTTACAGCTTATGAAAATTCCATTTTGAGTTTGAGTAAATTATTTCTGTACCATCTTTCAGTCTAGTTCAGTACATGCAATCAACATGATTCCATCATCACCCAACTGAGGACGGGTTCCCTGTTGAGTCTGGCTCCTCTCAAGGATTCTCACTATTGTAATCTCGGGGGGTTTTTTTTCTTGTCACCGGCGCCCTCGGCTTGCTCATCGGGGACAATCTGAGCATTATGATTTATACAAAATTTTTCACATTTCCTACAAATTTTCATAATTTTATTTTGATTTCGTGAAGCTGCTTTGTGACAAAGACCATTGTTAAAAGCGTTTTACAAATAAAATTAAGTGAATTGAATGCATGGGGAAAACTGCTGACTAGATAGTCTTCTGCTTTTCCATAACCATTATGCATCACTGCCTAGCCAGGCACCCAGTGTTCCTATAATTTATTTACTTTACCACCTCATTGCCTGTACAGCCTTACTCCTTGTTTTTCTTGTGTATTAATCATCGGTAGCTCAGGCCACATTTGTAACTCAAAAGGAACATGGTAGAACATTGGCAGCTACAAGAATCTAGTGGAGAGAATTGAGAAAGGATGCCGTGAGAGATATTTGGGAGGTCTTGATGTGTACAGTACATGGGCATATTAAAAACATACATTAGAAGAAACTGCTAATGCTAATGCCCATAGGGGGCAAGATTTTGCTTACTACAGAGCTTTGGTTAAAATTTTACTGTTGAGTCTTTGCTGTTTTCTGAAACTAACTGGTGCATTGCAAATCATGTTTTTCTTTTTCTGTGTGGAAGCCGAGACAAATGTAAGAAGGCGTACTGACAAGCTTAATCTCTCTCACACAGTCCAGGGGTGACAAATTTTAGTATCAGAATGGCATGTACATGATAGTCGATGGTCTTATTGGATTTTAGTCAGTTCAGTTTTTTCAGTTCAATCCTGATACGTAAACCGCATCACAGGCTATTGGTCCGGCTTTCTAGTGCAAATCATTTCTGTTACCTTCAAATCTGTGACAGACAGAGACACCTGTTCCAAGTGACCCAGCAGAGATCATTCACATCAGTGTTTGATTATTTATTTCACAGCAGCGTACAATATACATGATCGTTTATACAGTGAACAGAGTAAATGAAAGTTACGCTTATTCACCTAATTAGTACAGACTAGTTGCATATTGTCGAAATTATGCTGAAAAAGTTTATTTTTCATTTTGCTTTGCTCTAGCACAATGAAACAAGTGGGAAGGTGTGTGTGTGGGAACTGTTTTATTTAATCTTACTCCTGCCTGCACCTGAAGGAATTTCTATCAGTGTTCTTTTT
>JAAGKR010009039.1:0-28313 GCA_011419295.1 Clarias macrocephalus | reverse complement strand
AGAATGGAAAGAGGTCTGGGGGGGAGGAGGAGGGGCCGGGGGGGGGGGGGGGAGGTGAAAGATTTAAAGGGTGAGGGAAGGAAAGAATAAAGAGTAAATCACTGAAGGATGATAGAGAGAGTAATTGAAGGAGTGGAAGGAGAATTAAGAAATTCAGAGAGAGAGGGAAGTTAAAAGAGAGAATGAGGAGGAAATTGAGATTTAGGGAGAGAAATAAAGAGCGATGAAAAAGAAAAATGAAAGAAAAAGAGCAGGAAAACATGGAAGGGAGGGAAAAAAGTAAAGGAAACAGAAAGAGGGGCGTTAAAAGATAATAGAAAGATTTCCAAAAAAGGAGGAGAACAGTATGGGAAGATGGAGGGATTGAGAAATTCTGAGATGAAGAAGAGGAAGTGGAAGGGAAAAGAGATAGAGAGAGAGAGAGAGAGAGAAAGAAAGAAAGAAAGAAAGAAAGAAAGAAAGAAAGAAAGAAAGGCACAAGAGCATGAGGAAGAGAGGAAGTAAGTAGGGAAGAAAGAAAGGAAATTATAGGGAGAAAGAGAAATGGAAGAAAAATAAAGAGGAAGAGATACAGAGAGATGATGAGAATGGAAAGATGTCTGAGGAGGTGGGGTGAAAGATTTAAAGAGTGTGAGAGAGAAAGAAAAAGAGACAAATCACTGAAGGATGATAGAGAGTAACTGAAGGAGAGGAAGGGGAATTAAGATATTCAGAGAATGAGAGACAGAAAGAAAGAAAGAAAGAAAGAAAGAAAGAAAGAAAGAAAGAAAGAAAGAAAGAGAAAGAAAGAAAGGGAAACTGATGGTTAGAGAGAAAAAGGGAAGGGATACAGACAGATGTGAGAGATACTGTAGCATGAAGGTGCAAAGGAAGACAGACAGATGTGATGCTGCAAGACAGCTACATAAACACTCACTCATTGTCTACACCGCTTTCTCCTGGGTGCTAATCTATTGCAGGACACACACACACACACACACACACACACACACACACACACACACACACACACACACACACTACAGGCAATTTGGAAATACCAATTAGCCTAACCCACCATGCATGGGGAGAACATGCAATCTCCATGCACACAGACCCTGAGGCGGGAATCGACCCCGGACCCTGGAGGTGCGAGGTGACAGCGCTAACCGCTAAGCCACCATGCTGCCGGCTACATAAACACAGAAAAGCCTGGGGGGAAAATACATGAGCAAGGAGCAGAGCATAAGAGAGAGAAAAAAGACAGAGGGAGCGGAGAGATAGATGGGACAAAGACAGAAACGGAGAAAAATGCAGACGGCAGGAGGTTGACAGAAAGACAGAGAGAGAAAAGAGAAAGAGCGAGGCTTTAACAGGGCCATGAATCAGATGTAAGAACTCGTTCTGCAGAGAAGCAGCGTGAAAAATTGGCTACATAAACCTGAGACTGTAATTAAGAAGCCATTTGTGTTCTTCTTTCCTGGTTCACTTCCAGGGTTCCACTTTTATTTTACTGCACTGCCCCCTAGTGGGGAACAAGAAACTGTCCTGGCCATGCTCATGCGAGGACATGAGGGGCGTCTGCTTCAGTGTGTTAAGGAAGCACTGAGGAAACGTCTTCTTTACTCGGCCTAAAGACACGCCCCCTCACTTGGGATCGGGGCACATCCCAGTTAAAGATACAGAGGCTTCACCTTCTTAGTAAAAAAAACAGACACGATGCTCTTACTGAGCCTGGAAGCGACACTGGCCACGCCTACTTCTTTGAGCCCGAGCTTCATTATTAATTGTAGACACAAAGGCCACGCCTCCTTTACTAAAATACATCAAAATAAAAACTGAAAGGCCAAATAACGTTTCTTTCCGACACACTACAAGACGCCCTTGTGACGAAGAGAGGATAAAGACGAGGACACGGAAAGCTGACAGTGTTGCAAGATGTCATTATGAATCTGTCACCATGTGTCTCTCATCTCTTATATGTGTCTCTCATCTCGCGTGAACAGGTCTTACCCAGCAGAATGATCACGCACAGCAGGATGGCCAGCAGAGCTCCAGGGCTGAGACCCAGCGGCAGAAGGAAAGCGTTGGTGCTGCAGTTCAGGACGGAGCCGGAGACGTCGCAAGCGCAGACCCGGACACTTAGTGTCCCTGTGCTGCTCTGGACAGGGAACCCGCTGTCCTCCACCACCACTGGCACCTCGTACACACTCTTCTCCATCCGCCGAAATCCTGTGCGCCTGTTCAGAAGCCCGGCCGTGTTGTCTAAACACACACACAAGCACATACCGCATGGTCTCTTCGGTAACAATTCATTCAGTCATTTCATAACATTCAATTGTGCTATTTTATTTTATTTTTAACATAATGATACAATTTATAAATTAAAAAAATATATGTTTTTTTTTTTATTATTTAAATGCCAATTCATGGTTCACATCCCTTCACTTTCAGGACGTATTTAAAGCTCAGTGTATTACGGCTCTGGGTTACTGAACAAAAGGTCAGCATTTAAAGTCCCAGCTCCACCAAGAGCCCTTGAGCAAGGCCCTTAACCCCTAAGCTGGTACATGCAAAGAAAATAATTTCACTGTACATAATAAATATGTGGCAAGTAAAGACTTGACTTAAATTAAGTCCTTCAGAGCCCAAACTGAACTAAAGGCACATGCTGTCTCTGGTTTAGGAACATGTCTAGGGCGCCTACTATGTGTGGTCATATTATTTCAGGACATTTCCAGGAGTTTAATCCTGATCATCCAGTTTGATCCTAAACTAGGATCAGATTACGGATTCCGTCACTCTGACTGATGGAATAATCATAATAATAATACCCATGCTAAGAATTTTGGCCCAATTTTGCTGTCTTGGAAATGGAGCATCACTGGGGATTTGGACCCCTGCTGAGACTTGGACCTCTAGCCAAAGTATTGGCATGGTTGGGATTTGGACCCCCTGTAGGGAATTTGGACTCCCCACTGGTAGTTGGACCTGCAATTGGGATTTGGGCTTATTGCAAAGGGTGTAGACCTCTTGTTAGAATTTGGACTCCCCATTGCAATTTTGGGCCACCCCGCCCACCTGGGATTAGGACCACCTGTGGGGATTTGGACCCCCTGTTCAGATTGGACTCTTCACTGATATTTGGACATGCAATTGAGATATATTTGGACCTCTTGCAAGGATGAGGGGGACGATTTGGACACCAAGGCACTGGGATTTGGATCCCCTGTTGGGATTTGGACATTTTATTGGAAGTTGGACCCCCTGTTGGGATTTGGAATTGGAATTAGATCAGGACTTGCTCCCTGGATACAGATGTATATTTCAACAACTGGATAAAGTTTTTTATTAAACATACCATTGCACTTTCAGGTTATTTGTTTCCCTTGTCATGCCACTTTGTCTATAAATGAAAATGCACCACAACCTGATAAAACCATCATCATTTCAGATCCTGATTCATAACCAGTGAAAAAGATGCTTATTGACTGCGAGTTCTGCGGTGGAGAAATACAACTCAGCGAGCCAAACTCTGGACATATAAACGGTAGCATCAAAGACAATCCACTGACAGCGGCTGAAGGTGAAATCATTATGAGCTTCACCAGCTTTATGTCCTGCTGAGAGGACCAGCCTTCTGAGAAGATAAACCGAGGTAAAAAGGCAACCTGCATTCCTGAAGGTTTTGTTGAACAAAGGATTTAGTTTCTCTAGTCAATGTGAAGAAATTCTCTCTCTGGATCAACACCAGATTGGAAGAGAATCAGACACAGAGGAGGCGAGTTGATAGTTCTGGCAGAAATAAATATGGCTTACTGTCAGATGTCCTTAAGCACTCGGGCAAATCTGCATAAATCTGCATGAAATTAAGACACTCTTAGGAAAAAATTCATAAGAATAAAGGCGGGTTGATAAGTGTGAAGTGCTCATGCTGAGGATTTGACTTTTCTTTTTCTGTGAAGGGATTTGCACCAGAGACTGTTTCATAATTGTTTGGTGAATAAGACATGAATTTTGGGATTGGTCGTTAAAGCAGGACTCACATTTTCAGTCTGTCTGATGGTATAACAGCTGTAATTAGATTAAAGGGGAAAAAAAAGTCAATTCCCGGAGCATGCTCAGTCTTTGTAAAGATGACTTGTTATATCGTTATGTCAGGTTTTTGTTTCTATTATTAATCTGCGTACAGATCAGTGAATTAGATCTGAGTCTTGAAGGCGATTTGTAATTTGAAAGCTAACGGAAGCAGCGACTGATTTGCTCCAAAGTAGCTTCATGTTCTCGGCACCGTGGCCTCACATCTCCAGGGTCGAGGGTTCGATTCCCTCCTCGGGTCTGTATGTGTGGGGTTTGTGTCTCTGGGTATTCTGGTTTCCTCCCACAGTCCATAGACAAGCAGATTAGGCTAATCGGCATTACCAAATTGCCTGCAGTGTGGGTGTGTGTGTGTGTGTGTGTGTGTGTGTACCCTGCGATGGATTGGTACCCTGCCTTGTGCCCAAAAAGCCTGTACAGGATACCAGGTATAGTGGAAGATGAATGAATGAATAGCTTCATGGTCTCGCAACAGGCGGTAATTTGTTAGTCAAAGGTGCCTAATATTAGATTTAGTATTTGTGTCCAGGTTTAACAAATCCTTCAAGCAAAAACAGTGGAAAAACTTTCTTGGCACCTTATACATTTTTCAGTATCCTGCCTCACCTTTAACCCAACCAGAGGAGACCACAAGCTCTTCAGTCTTTAGTGTCTAAAGTTGTAGTCTGGCCAGTGGAGGTGGTTGTGTCAGCTCTGTCTAAATGTGTGCAGACATGCCTGCTCTTAACTGTGAGGTCCCTTGACCCTGTTGTTGAGGTTTTTCGAGCCTGGGTGGGTGAGCAGCAGATTGCACTTGACAGGGCAGGAGGAGTGGGAGAGAACCTTCTGGCCATTTGCTCGCCTGGAATCGAGTCATGCTGTCCACTCGAATCAGATGCTGATCCTCACTTGCACGAAACAACACAACACATTTTGTTTTTTTTGGCACAAACATAACTTGGAGACACACAGTCCTGCTGGATGCATCCAGTATCCTCAGTACAGAGCTAATTTTGAGAAGTGTGAAGCCATCAACTCGGAGCATCTCATTAGATTACTCTTTAGAGTAAAAGCTCTTATCCCCAGCACTCATCCCTCCCTGTCCTGCACAGATTAAAGTGCTCCTTACACTTCGTACGCAATCTAATAGCCATGATAATAAATCGAGCTGATGGGTTGGATTAGCAGTATTACCAACTTGGAAAACTTTTTACTGTGTAAGAGAGAAAGTTTTCCAGACTTGAGTTAAGAACCTACTCTATGATGTATATCATATTCATAGAAATAGCCTTGGCAGCACGCTGGTGTAGTGATTAGCACTGTCGCCTTGAACCTCCCTGGACCAGGTTCGATTCCCGGCCAGACCCGATTCCTGAAGGTCCCCCCCTGTGCTTGGTGGGTTTCCTCCAGGTACTCCGGTTTCTTCCCACAGTCCAAAAACATGCAGATTAGGCTAATTGGCGTTCCCAAATTGCCTGTAGTGTGTGAGTGAGGGTATATGTTTTTAGCCCTGCGATGGATTGGCACCCTTGTCCAGGGTGTATCCTGCCTCGTGCCCTAAGCCTCCTGGGATAGGCTCCAGGCCCCCCGTGACCCTGAATACAGGATAAAGCGTGATAGATGTATAGAGTGAGTGAGTGAGTGATTGAGAAATAGCCTTTCCCATGCTTAAAAATCCTCCTGATACAAGTGTCTATTCAAATGCACACTTAAAAACAAAAGTCCTTTGTACAGTTCTTCACTTTGCTTTTTCTTGGCAGCAGTACTAACAGAGGAGTTTGGGCAAGTTCTTTATATAAGCATGTCCGCCTACTATTTATAACGTCGGCAGATATCTTCTGATGTATAATAGTCATATTGCCCGTAGTGTGTAATTTTGCCAGTTTATTTAACATCTCAGCTACTGTAGGTCAGCCTCAGGTCGGCCCACTGCTGGGTCAGTTGCTTGCAATGCACAAGAGAAGACCCTCCTCACGTGTGAAATAAAAGTACTCGGGTATGCTTTCACACACAATAGCCATTTTCTGCCACTAGGGGTTACTCAATTAAAGCAAGAGAGCATCTGGTAAACATCTGGGCAAGGGTGGCTCAGGTGGTTCAGGCTTGGCGTCACTGTTTAGAGGTTTGCGGGGGTTTGAGCACCACTGCCACCAGGTGGCCACTTTCTGGCAATATCCTGAGTTGAGGTTTGAGAAAGGTGTAAAAACTGTGTATTTATATTATTCCAGTAGTGCAAACACATAGCTAACATATACAATAACAAACAAAACATCAGTTCAACATAGCGTAGAGCAGTTCTCCTGGCTTCATCATTACTAGACAGCATTTGAGCTGCCCAGTGCATATTGAGTCAAATTTTTAAAGGTTGTGGTCACAAACTTTTAGTTGGTTGTGATAATCTCATTTCCAGTTCTTCATTCTAGCCCAGCGAGGTGTTGGTTCCGACATGGAACCTTTTTTTTTCCCTGTCTGAGAGCCAGAAATGATTTGAAATTGGGAACCGGCTCCTGACCAGGATATACATGACTGACTAGCGTTATACATCCATTCTCAGGTTTAGGTAACAGGGAGCCGATCCCAGCAGAAGTGAGGGTACAGGGGCCAGGGGACACCCGGATGAGGGACCAACTGGCTAACAATAGACAAAAAAAATTCAAATTCTCTATGTATATTCTCTATGTATATTCTAAATTCTCTCCCTAAGTGGACTTAGAATAGAGACTTTTCTAAATCCACATTTTTTGCTTTTTTGGACTCCTAGTCATCAGGAGCTGAGCGTCACCTTAATTTGGAATCAAAGACTTATTCGAGTGTAATGAAAGGGGACTCACAGTTATGGCTTAATTGCAACCTAATATAAGCAAAAGTGATGAAAAAACAGACACCCAAGCTAGAGCCGTAAACAGAACAGCAGGACAACAGCAAAGACAACAGATGCAAGACCGAAGTAAAACACAGGATATAAATAGATCAACTAATTAGACAAGACAAGGTGCAGGTGAATACAATTAAACTTCATGTGACTGAGATGTGCGAAGGATTCTGCAGACTGAATCTTAAACACATGTCAACATAACAGAAAAGAGTCAAAAGAAACACCAAAAGTGAATCAAATACGAGGAAAACCTCGGCACTCCAGTTAGTCACTACTCCAAGCGGTACTTACTTCCGTAATCTCGGATGGTGAAGTTCCTGTTCCGGTTTTCTCTCGGAGATTTGAAGAAGAATCTGTGTCCTAAATTAGGCATGTCTCTGTCCGTAGCACTGAGGATCTGGATCACCTGGAGACACGAATAACGTAAATAGATCCATCTGAATTAATGAGATAATGAGACACTGCTATGGACGAGATAAAATATTAGCACGATCATCTACATATAAACAAAAAAAGATAGAAAAAGGTTTTGTCTGTACATTGGTCAGAACTCACTCTTTCAGTGATACCTTTATGTTTCATACACTGGAGGACCAGAAACCAGTCTCACAAACAGTTCTGTCTGTCTGTCTGTCTGTCTGTCTGTCTGTCCAGCTAGATTTTGTCACAGCATCATGCAAACTGGCGAGACCGAATTTAATGAAACGTTGGCAGTAAAAGCCGCCAAAATCCTAAATAAACACAAACGAAAGCATGACACAGCATGGCTTGCTCCAAAATACAGGCAAGTAGAAGTACAACTTAGTGTAAACATGGCGTCAGATACTCAACCTTACAGAATGTGAATTTCTGTGTATTAATAAGTTAGACAGAGTTCTGCCGTACATGTACGTGGCTTCAACCTGAAATAACAATGATATCACTGATTACATTAAAGCTTTAACATTTGAATTATTTCTACAAATTCTTTAACCGTCAACGATGCGTACTGACGCCAGCACTGTATAAATCTGAGATTCTGAGCTGCACTACTCTCAGAGCTGCTGTAATAGAAAATCAATCCACACTTTCCAACCAATCCGAATCCAGAATGGATTTTTCTGCGCGAGCTGTAATCAGCGTTTTAGCGCAGATCTGTTTTTACAGTTATATCATGCGCTAAATCCTATTTGTTGTGAGAAATTGCTTTTCTGTGCAAACTGCTTAGACAAACACGCGCATGCCGACGCGCAGGCAGGGATTTGTTCCCCGAGAGTTAACAGGGTGAAGAAATTTGGCAGTAAACTAGAAAGCTTGGCTGCCTCTAATTAGCCGTTAAAGTGAGTCACACGAGGCAGAGTAGACGACACGATGAACTCCAGATCGTGGATGGTTTGTGAACTATCATTCACGGACACGATATTAAAAAACATTTCGAATTTCGGCATCTTTTATTGTAATTAATACATTAATGATAATGTGTCTGTATGGAGAAACGTCATGTTACTGCGTTACATTCCAGCTCATCTAGTCAAACTTTTAGTCGACTTCAGAAATATTTTTTAAATGAAATACACAGCGTTTACTGAACACGACGTCCTCTGTGATAAAAAGGGACAACGGTTTGTTCTGAAAATTGAACCCGAAGCACAGAACCAAGACAAGTTTATTTAGAGAAAATTGAGAAAGCAGGACTGAAGGGTTTCACTGCGGAGAGCGCAGCACTCACTTCGAAACAAAACAGTATATCAGTGTCCTGCTTTTACCAAAGGCACTTCTGAAAACAGCAGCTAAGCACTCTCTTTCTCTTATACACACACACACACACACACACACACACACACACACACTCACACAATGTACTCCAGGAGCACAAGAACACATACATAATGTTGCTCTTAAAATCGCAAGCCTATATTTATACAGTAGCCAGACACTCTCTCTCTCTCTCTCTCTCTCTCTCTCTCTCACACACACACACACACACAGACACAAACAGTCACTTACCTGGCCTACTTTTGCATCCTCGCAAACAAATGCCTCAAATGGAGCAGAAAGTTCTGGAGGAAACTCGTTGACATCCAGCACCGTGACTGTGACGCTGACCCGACTGAACAGGAGCGGATTGTCTGTAAGATTAAACAAGACATGCCCACTCAGATACACAAAACTGACACATACACAACAGACACACAACACTGACCCATACACAACACTTACACACAACACTGGTGCAACACTGCCCCATACACAGTACTGACACACAACACTGACTAATACACAACACTGACCCATATGCAGCACTGACCCAACACTGACCCATACACACCAGACACACAACACAGACCCACACACAGCACTGACACGGCACAGACTTATACACAACACTAACCCATACAAAACACTAACCCATACACAGCACTGACACACAACACTGACCCATACACAGTACTGATCCATACACAACACTGACACAGCACTGACACATAACACTGACCCATACACAACACTGACACAACGGCACATCACTGATTCATACACAACACTGACCCATACACAACAGACACACAACACTGACCTATACACAACACTGACCCATGCACAACAGACACACAACACTGACCCATACACAACACTGAAACACAATAACACACACTGACTGATACACAGCACTGACCCAATACCGACCCATACACACTACTTACACACAACACTGACACATACACAACAATCACACGCAACACTGACCCAAACACAACACTAACCGATACACAGCACTGACACGACACTGACCCATATGCAACACTGACACAACACTTACCCATACACAACACTGACACAACTGCACATCACTGACTCATACACAACACTGACCCATACACAACACTGACCCATGCACAACAGACACACAACACTGACCCATGCACAACAAGACACACAACACTGACCCATACACAACACTGACACAACACTGACCCATGCACAACAGACACACAACACTGACCCATACACAACACTGAAACACAATGACACACACTGACTGATACACAGCACTGACCCAATACTGACCCATACACACCACTTACACACAACACTGACCCACATACAACACTGACACATACACAACACTTACACGCAACACTGACCCAAACACAACACTAACCCATACACAGCACTGACACGACACTGACCCATACACAACACTGACACAACTGCACATCACTGACTCATACACAACACTGACCCATACACAAGTAACACACAACACTGACCTATACACAACAGACACACAACACTGACCCATACACACCACTGAACCATACACAACAGTGACCCAATACTGACCCATACACAGCACTGACCCATACACAGCACTGACAGATACACAACACTGACCCATACACAAGAGACACACACCAATGACCCACACACAACACTGACCCATACACAACACTAACCCATGCACAACAGACACACAACACTGAGCCATACACAACACTTACAACCACACTGGCACATACACAGCACTGACCCACACACAACAGTGACCCATACACAGCACTAACACGACACTGATCCATATGCAACACTGACACAACACTGACCCATTCACAACACTGACCCTTACACAGCACTGACCCAACACTGACCCATACACATCATTGACCCATACACAACAGACACACAACACTGACCCATACACAACACTGAAACACAATGACACACACTGACTGATACACAGCACTGACCCAATACTGACCCATACACACCACTTACACACAACACTGACCCACATACAACACTGACACATACACAACACTTACACGCAACACTGACCCAAACACAACACTAACCCATACACAGCACTGACACGACACTGACCCATACACAACACTGACACAACTGCACATCACTGACTCATACACAACACTGACCCATACACAAGTAACACACAACACTGACCTATACACAACAGACACACAACACTGACCCATACACACCACTGAACCATACACAACAGTGACCCAATACTGACCCATACACAGCACTGACCCATACACAGCACTGACAGATACACAACACTGACCCATACACAAGAGACACACACCAATGACCCACACACAACACTGACCCATACACAACACTAACCCATGCACAACAGACACACAACACTGAGCCATACACAACACTTACAACCACACTGGCACATACACAGCACTGACCCACACACAACAGTGACCCATACACAGCACTAACACGACACTGATCCATATGCAACACTGACACAACACTGACCCATTCACAACACTGACCCTTACACAGCACTGACCCAACACTGACCCATACACATCATTGACCCATACACAACAGACACACAACACTGACCCATACACAACACTGAAACACAATGACACACACTGACTGATACACAGCACTGACCCAATACTGACCCATACACACCACTTACACACAACACTGACACATACACAACACTCACATGCAACACTGACCCAAACACAACACTAACCGATACACAGCACTGACACGACACTGACCCATATGCAACACTGACACATCACTGACTCATACACAACACTGACCGATACACAACACTGACCCATGCACAACAGACACACAACACTGACCCATACACAACACTGAAATACAATGACATACACTGACTGATACACAGCACTGACCCAATACTGACCCATACACACCACGTACACACAACACTGACCCACATACAACACTGACCCATATGCAACACTGACACAACACTGACCTATACACAACAGACACACAACACTGACCCATACACACCACTGAACCATACACAACAGTGACCCAATACGGACCCATACACAGCACTGACCCATACACATCATTGACCCATACACAACAGACACACAACACTAACCTATACACAACAGACACACAACACTGACCCATACACAACACTGACACACAATGACACCCACTGACTGATACACAGCATCGACCCAATACTGACCCATACACAACACTTACAAACAACACTGACCCATACAAAACACTTACACACAACACTGACCCATACACAACACTTACACACAACACTGACCCATACACAACACTGACACAACACTGACCCATAGACAACAGACACACAACACTGACCCATACACAACACTGACACACAATGACACACACTGACTGATACACAGCACTGACCCAATACTGACCCATACACAACACTTACACGCAACACTGACCCAAACACAACACTAACCCATACACAACACTGACCCATACACAACACTTGCACACAGCACTGACCCATACACAACACTTACACACAACACTGACCCATACACAACACTGACCCAATACTGACCCATACACAACACTGACACACAACACTGTCCCATAGAAATCACGGATGATACACAACATC
Source organism: Clarias macrocephalus (assembly GCA_011419295.1). Classification (NCBI taxonomy): domain Eukaryota; kingdom Metazoa; phylum Chordata; class Actinopteri; order Siluriformes; family Clariidae; genus Clarias; species Clarias macrocephalus. The sequence goes on along the minus strand of JAAGKR010009039.1, from coordinate 15,966 downwards.
GACTCATACACCACACTGTCTGATACGCAACACTCAGTGATACATACTGTAGCACTGGTAGACAAAACTTTCTGATACACAACACTAACAGTTACACAATGCTGACGGATCTACAACACTGATGGATACACAACACAATCTGATACAAACAATGTTGACAGATACAAAGTGCATAGATACTGTACACAACACTGACTGACACACAACAATAATGAATATATGATGCTGACCGATACACAGCCCTGAGGGACACGCTATACTGATGAATACTTCAAAATGATGTGGAAAGGTTTTACTTTAAATAATTTAAACTTTAAAGTCCTTTAACTTTTTAACTATTTAAAATATTTTACATTTATATGATTAAAGCACAAAAATATAATTGCTATCTGTTTCTTAAAGTTTCTTTTATTTTGCCATGCCATTTGCCTTTTAGGTAATACAGATAAATTTACCTTTTTGCCTCTTTTAATTGCCTTTTTAAATAAACTAGTTTACAACTTAATAAAATTTTTTTTGTTAATTATAATATATGATACTATTTATAATTTTGTTATTTGGTTTAATTTCTATAGTTTATTTATTATCTTTATTAAGTGTATGATGTACAGAATATTATAAACATAGCAGAGCGGCTGGATTTTTATTAAATGGCACTGTATACCACTGCACTTCCTACTCACTTCCACTAGATGGCGAGATCAGACCTTTGTAAGAATTTCCCCAGCCTGATAATACACTTCAGTTTATCTTTACTGCACATTGAGTTTTTTCCTCTCTAACACAGTCAGGTGAAGCTCACCAGGGGTGTGTCGGTGCGTTCTCTCAGTGTGTCTCGCGTACTTACGAACTTTCGTTGCAACAACAGTGATGTTGAGTTTCGGTGTCGCTTCTCTGTCCAGCGGCTCTCGGGATGAGATAGTGCCTTCGACAGGATGGATGTCGAAGTAATTCTCAGAGTCTGCGTTCCACTCGATGGAGTACCTGCAGAGCGGAAATACTGTTATGATTAGCTGTGAAATTCAACCAGACATTTCTAAATACAATATGTGTAATGTTTTTTAAAAGTGGGTGTGGCCTAATACAGGAATGATCAGGAAAGTTGCACATGTGGGCGGTGACACGACATCATTCTCATGTTTTTACATTTTTTTCTTATTTTGTGTTGTAATATATATTGGGATGGATTTAGTCTATCAAGTGCATATGAGAAGAGAATTTGAATAACACATACTGTGCAAAAGTTTACACGCCCCTGTTGCAAAACAAAAATCATGTCAGTTCAAAAATCATTCAATTGTTAATTTGATTCAAATCAACCAACTTATCTAAAAAGAAAAAAGAAAAGGAACATAAACAAATGTCATGGTGCATAAGTACAGTATATACACCCTTTTACTTAAACTTTTTTAAAGCTTGTAATACATCGGTTAATCTTTTTGCTTTCGATTCTACGGTCATAATTCCGTTCTGTTCATTTCTGTTCACCTTTTCCTCCCATTGATCAAATCGCCAGCGGATCTCCAACACACATCCCTCTTCAAGTCATTACACTTACGGGTTTTTGATTTGTACGATTTCGATCTCAGATCTTTCAAAATATTGATCTTTTTTTTTTTCTTTCTAAAGCCGCGGATTTGTGCTCATTATCGTGCTGAAAGCTGGAGCATTTTTCTTTATCTCAATCTTCATCTGTCTAACCGAAACCTGCAGGTTCCCCGTCACCGCTCTCTCGACCTGTGTGCGATTGCTTTGGTCAGAGCGCCACGCTGCGGACATGCAGCTCCAGAGCGCGATGCTACCGCCACCGTGCTTCATCGTGTCCTTACAGAAACGTGTGCATGAAAATTCCACATTAATACATTCTGTCACAGGGTTTGAGGAGATCATAAGTACGTTTCGGTAAATTTATTCATGATATTCATGAGACAGGGCTTGCGTTTAGGCACCAAGCTCCGTAGCCGTCACATGAATATGTGAAGAACGCGAGATGTGAAGGAAGTGACTATTAAGGACTGTACACAGAATTGCATTACGCGTGGTGTCACACACTAACCGCCGGTGTGTTACTGTGTGTTTGTGTATTCCATTGTCTCCAGGGAGCTCCAGGTATTTGTGCGATAGTGAAATATTAAAAACAGAGCGCAGACACTCAGCGTGCACTAAATCACCGGCGTCTCCTTTGTGTCCTCTTTATGAAATATTCATCCAGAAAGAAATACTTATTTCAATGTCATGCTCTAAAGATCTTTTCACCTGACGAACACACGCACACACACACACACACACACACACACACACACACACACACAGAGCAAAAAAATGGATGCTGTGAGACACTCAAGAATGAAAACCCTTCAAATATACAGTATGGTTATGATATGATTAGGAAAGCCTGCTTCTACTGTAAATGATAAACTGTCCATATATATCTGTGTGTGTGTGTGTGTGTGTGTGTGTGTGTGTGTGTGTGTGTGTGTGTGTGGTGACCTGATCGGACTGTGCCCCGTGTCAGGGTCATGGGCGTTAACCGCCCCGATGGCGTTCCTTGCAGCGCCCTCTCGTGTCTCCATGCTGTACTCGGAGCTGCTGAAGATCGGCGCTTCCTCCACGTCCATCACGCTCAGCTTCACCACGGCCGAGTCACTGTGTGCGCCGCCCTGCAGGAAACGGGCGTCCATGCGCGGGTCTGAGGCAGAAACTTTAAAACTGTACGTCTTCCTGCTTTCATAATCCAGCGGCTGGAACACAGGGACATGGAGGGAGGTGTCGAGGCACAGTGTCACAGTGTAAAGGAGGCGTTAAAGGGATTTTTACAGGTAATGTAAATAAAGTGTAAACAGGGGATTAAGTAAGTGAAAAAAGTCAATGAGAACAAGGGCATAAGTGGTAAAAGATTTTGAAAAAGCAGTAAAATAAATGTAAAGAAATATTTGTATTAAATATGTGAATGAAGTGAAAATAATAATAAATAAATAATTAATCAAAAAATATATAAAATTTGATTAAATATTTTTAATAGTAAAAAAATAATAAATAATAAAATATAAGATTTTTCAATATCAAAAAAATCAAAAAGTGCAATTAGAAATACTGTATAAATATAAGGTTGATCATATTGTAATGTTAAATACATTACAAAAAACTGTGATAAATGTTAAAAGCCCTCAAAAAGTAAAAAATGTAGAAAAAAACTTTTATCTGTATATAATGTTTGTTCTGAAAGGTTTGAAACTAAATTAATGAATTTATTTAAGTTTGGTAATAAATGAATATACATTTATAATAATAACTAGCCCATCCCTCTTCTACTATTTATTATTATTATTATTATTATTTTTATTATTATTATTATTATTATTATTATTATTATTATTATTATCATTATTATGTATTATTATAATGCTTTTGCTCTTGAGCTCCCTGACGACGTGTGTTTCTCGGCTTGATGTCTGACAGGACACACGGTTGCGTGATATCAGAGAGACTGAACACCCCGTCAGCGCTTCACATCTCCCTTGTTCTGGCTGGTGTATGATTCAGATCCTGTCGTATCCTCACATAAAAGCGCAGCGTTTTCTCTTGTCTCTGTGCCTCGTGGCATCGGGGCATCTCTTCCTCCGCTTTCCGGTCTCCACTTCCTCTCTTATCTCGGCAGGAGCTTTCAGTTCCTCAAGCTCTCACCGTTGCATCATGTCAATGCACGAACCGAGCTGCGTTTCGAATTCCAGTCATGTTGTCAGGAGCTGCATCAGATCCTCCGCACTTCCTACACTCGGCATACAGGCTGCGCACCCTGAGACACACCGCGCTCTGAGCGACAGTCCTTTACCCACATCATCCTTACTGTTTATTACTCTTACTGTGTACGGTGCAGCTCTGAGTGAGTTCTGGGTTCTGATAGGACGGAGGGATTCGGAGCGCCCGGGTGTCGGAGCTTTGTAGCAGTCAGAGGTAAAAATATACAGTCAGTTTTGGACTGACGGAAAAGTTTACACTCTGTGGGTCTGCATTTCAGAAACATGGAAGCTCATGGAAAAAGTCCTACTGTAGTCATATCAAAATACGAAAAAAACTAAAAATAACATGGCACATCTTTGATTTAATGTCTTCTTGTCTCAATGTCGAACTTCATGGAAATGAACTCCAGAGCGTTCTGAACCTTCGCTACAAAACTTCTGTACCGTATACAGCGTCTCGCTACCATACTGTATCTATAGAAATAAAAGAAAGGTCTTTTTTTTTCTGTACATTGTTCAGAACTCGCTCTTTCAAAGATATCTTTACATTTCATACACTGGAGGACCAGAAACCAGTCTCAGAAACATTTATCTGTGCGTCTGTCCATCCAGAATTTGTCACAACATCACGCTGTGAATTTAATGAAACTTTGCCAGTCGTTCAGTATTTACCTGAAGTTACATCTGTGCCATAAATCAAATCAAAATGTGGAGTAGAAGTAAAGTTATGAACAGTTTTGTGCCAGATCCCAAAGTGTACATTTTGACAGCGTTAATCTGTGGGCGCGTCTTAAATCGACCGCTGGACAGAATTGACTGAATCTCCTGCAGTCCTCAGATCTCTGGCTGAAGTTTAACCTGCACCATCAGTGAATCTACATGTGGAGTAAAAGTGATGTTATGAACAGTTACGTGTGGGATTTAATAATCTACTTTAAAATAATCTACAAATCCGCTACTGTCTCAATGTAAACAAACACCTGCACCAATAGATATTAATTAGAAAAGATAAAGTGAATATTTTTACTGGGATTAGTTCATATTCTCACTTTGGCTGAAATAACAGTGCTGAAGTGGTAGAAGTGAATTTTAACACGCCGGAGTCGTTTTAAGACAAAACTTCATCTTTATCTTATCGACTTTTTCCATTTCTCATCTGTGATTCTCTCTCCGATTACCGAACAGCGAGTGTATTTGTCTGAGCACCAAAGAAGAACAACTTAGTGTAAACAAGGCGTCAGATACTCGACCTTACAGAATGTGATTTCTGTGTGTTAATAAGTGAGACAGAGAGACACACAGACATGTACGTGGACTTTAATCTGAAATAATAATCATAATAATCATAATAATAATATCACTGATTAAATTAAAGCTTTAAACTTTTAACTATTTACGCTAGTTTCTCACTACATTATATGTTACGTATTTACCTAAATGTAATCTAAGCATCCGATGGCTCTCTCAGGGGGTCTGAGGAAATCCTGATCACACTGCCGTCCAAACTGTAACTGTTCCTCAGGATCACCAGCTTGTTAGAAGGTTCCACAGAGAACCACGGAGACGTTATTAAATATAAAGCGTCTGAGAGCGCTGCTTCAATTAGCTCTGATTGGGGTCGATTGTTTATTCATGAACCTGTTAGGTGAAAGCTTACTTATGGGATTTGCGTCCTTTTCAAGTGCTCTAAACACGCTGCATTAAAATCCAATCCGTAAATTTCAGATGAAGTGCTTCTGAAGGCATATTAGATCAATCAGGCGTCCGCAGCTACGTGAGGGATTTAGTAGAGCGGTGAGTGTTTATGCCCGGTTGATTAAAGCTCATACGTGGCACAGGGTCCATTTTTTATTTATTTATTTTTTCATCTTAGAATGAGTATCTGAAAGAATGTTTATCATGAAGAATATTCATGTTCAGAGAGGAATAAGAAAACGTCCACGATGACACTTGAGGTAGGGAGCAAGAATCTTTATCTTTACAAAGTAATTCATTTTACATTATGGTATTAAATTCTATTAATCACAGCAATTTTATTAAGATTTACGATCCTTTTTGTGAAAACAATTCTCTTTACATGTAGCTATAAATATCCCTGCATGATTATTTTCCATTATGTTAACGATATTTCGGTTTCTTACAACAATTTTTAAAATATTAACTTCGGTTACAATTTGTATAAAATTACAAATGCATTAAAAAAAAGCTATTCAAAATTGCAACCTTTTCAGGAATGTTTTAAAAATTCGTACTTAGTCACATCAGGGCTAATTCTAATTCTAATATCTGACTCAGAAACATGGCTGACGCGGAGCCCAGAAGAAGAAGACGTGAGCAAAGCGTCAGCGATTCGGATTCAGCGAAGTGACGTTCGTACAAAGTGGAAAGCACACGACTGTTTAGCATAAATGTATATTTAGCAATACCTTACATTTAGAAACAAACAAAAAATAGCTTTTTTTTATGTCTGCATTGCATTTATTTTATACTTTTATTTTCACGAGGGTGAGTCAGAAATTGTCCGCACTCCGGCTGTAGAATCTTTTTAAAAAGACAAATAGATCAAATTTTTCCACACAGTCTCCTTGCTTTTAATACGCTTGGTCTGTCTGTCAACAAGCTTCCATACTCCCTTATTTAAAAAAAATGTTTTAGTCTGAGCTGCGAGCCATGAATGCACCGCTGTCTTCACTTCTTCATCAGAAGTGTATCTTAAGATCTTAAGGAAGTCTGATGCACTGTAAACCCGATTAAGTTGGCAAAACTCAAAATATTTGAGGTCATCAGTTGGATTAAATGTTTTAAGTAATGGTGTTTCCAATTTTAAGTGAACAGAACTATAAATATTTGAGTTTGTTGAACTTGTTGCAAATCAAATAAATTGTCGCAGACAATCCGGCGCGGGACTCGAACCTCCGCATGGCAGGCGACACGCCTACCACTGAGCCACCGGAGCTCTATGTAATATTTCACTTGGTGGAACTTTAAGGTGACAGTTACTGTGACTTAAGTTCTTACGTTAAATCAAATTTGTTCAGCTAACTTGAAAAGTGTCAATTCTACAAACTCATAAATACCAAAAAGTTCTGAATACTCATAAAGGTCTATTAATTTGACCTAAGTGCAATTACTTAAGTTAACATTCCTCAGTGTGTTTAATTACTTTGAGCATCAGGGTTTACAGTGTGTAGTGAGATCAGAGTGTCGAGAGTGTGATCAAAAGTGTGCGGACGTGCATCATCACGCGAGATCACGACGCCCTCGGATATCAGTTCCTCTGTGTTTAATCTGAAGTTTAGTCTTCAGCTCTTCAATAAGCGTCTGACTGTAACGAGCGCTGCTGAGCCTCTGATTGTTTGTCTGTTGATTATTAAACCTCCCAGGAAACTGTAAGCGTAGATGAACTTTCCAGTGATGCCGTTTACTCTCAGACTCGTAGTGATGAATCCGTGTCTCTTTGGGAAACTTTCACCTTCACCTCAGCACCAGGGACACCCTCAGACCACAAAAAAACTATCAATCACCGCACAATGCTCTTGTTTTGAGCAAATCACCAGCCGGGCGTCCATTTTTGCTCTCACCACAGTTACAAATGAACTGATGTGACGCGTTTACAGGCTGGATGAAGACGATCGCCCGCTTCCTCTGAGACATGTGACAGCTGCACCTTTTCAAACTGGTGCTGGAGACGATACAACACACTCGGAGCGAAGCACTATTCGTAGCGCGCGTGAGCTCAGAGACGTCCGTGATTAGCACGTGTCGCTAAGATTGAGCGAATCTTATCTCTAGACATTCTGACTTTGAAATCAGGTGCAGACAGATGAAAAGCGCTGCAGTTTAAAATGACGCAATGGTGTGATGAAGCGGAGGTGATGCTACAACCACACCAAAGCCGAGTCGTTTCCGTTACCTCGCGACTACAGGTACAGGAATGATCATTTTTGTTTGTATGTGTTTTGATCTGTTTACAGTTAAAGAAGGTAAATATTCTCGCAGCTATAAACGTGAGACTGTTATCGTCCTCTTGAAGTTAGACGAGAGGCTCACGGCAGGCTGTTTGAAGCTGAATTTACAAGCTAGAACTGATTTCATAAAAGCTGAAAAGCTGAAAAGCTTAATCACTTGTTTGATTATTCAAGGGTGAAAAACCGAAGCTTCAAAGCCGAACATGTCTCAGCAGGTTTAAAGTAAAAAATAAAAAAAAATAAAAAAAAATAAAATAACATTAATAATAACATTAATAATATTAATAGTTTCTGTCTGAACTGATTCTTTTTCTCACACATGCCAGACACAAATCTTCTCTCTGCTCAGAGACACCCCGCGCTCGCCTTGGCATCCTGTCATAATAAAAAGGAAAAAAAAAGAAAGTGTGATGTGCATGTGTCAGGTTGCGGCACGTCAGCCTTTGCTGCTGAATGCTCAAATATCTGTCATGAACAAGAGCACACATTTTCAGAAACAAACAGGACAGCGTGAAAAAATGATATTTATTTATTCTTTTGCTTTGTAGAAAAAACACGAAGCCTTAGAATCAGAGCGTATACATTTGAGCAAAGTAATCAGCGGAGAATCAGGGAATATGAGAGAACAGTGATGCGTGACTCACATGTGATTAGAAAACACCCCCCCACACACACACACACACACACACACACACACACACACACACTTTCTTCTAAATTCCGATGCACTTTTCCACCAAGCGCTGAAGCTCTGAATGTCATTAAAATGCATATGAAGGTAATATTGGATGAAAGAAAACCTTTTTCTCACTTTGAACAGATGAAAATCTCTTTCTCTCTCACACACACACACACACACACACACACACACACACACACACACACACACACACACACACACACACACACACACACACACACACACACACACACAACAATTTTACCCGAGTGAACTGGTGACAGGATGATGGGCACACAAGCCTCACCCATGCCCACAGGGACCAAAGGCCAGCCTGTTTGGTCCAATCCATCAATAAAGCAGCAATAAATCCCCAGAAAAAAAAAGTGCTCCAAAACACCCAGTGCAACACAGCCTACCGTTCACGGGGCCCAACAGGCCAGGCTGACCGGCCCTCCAGACTCACCCATGGGATATTCCAGACAAACAAGTCCAATCCACGGGGGTCCCACCCCACAGCCCCCAGCAACCAAAGGATCCGCTGCCAACATTCTGGTGCCAGACACCACAGCACAGAGGCCCTACAGAGCCACGCCCGAGGGAGGGCAAAGCTGCCCTAGTGCACAAGGGCAACCCAAAACCTTAGTGGTTACTCCAGTGTCCTTCCGCAATCCAAAGGCATAAAGATTAGACTTATTGGCATTCCACTGCCCTGCACGGCCCCTGCTTGGACTATTCAATCCAATTCAATGAAATTTTATTTGTATAGCGCTTTTAAAAATTGTCATTGTCACAAAGCAGCTTTACACAATCAAAAGAATTGTTTAAGTTTGTATGAAATGTGAATGTATGAATCAAAATGATCAGACGGTCCCTGTCGAACGAGCTGGCAAGGAAAAACTCCCTGAGATGTCAGTAGGAAGAAACCTTGAGAGGAACCGGACTCAGCAGGGACCCCATCCTCATCCGGGTGATAACGGAGAGCAGGGATTGATCTGACCTCATACTGTGTGTCAGGAGGCTGGAAGTTCAGTAGAACAGGAGACGTGTTTAAGTTCATATGGAGTCCAGTTGGTTATTGGAGGCTCAGGTAGACTGTAGGAAACTCCAGTCCTGAACTATGGAGCGACTGCAGTCACCAGTCCTCCGAACTACAGAGGCTCCTCAATGGAAAAATGGAAACATATACTGTATATTCACAATATATATATATATATATGTATATGTATAGAGTATATAAACGCTATATAAAAGAAAGGGGTGGGCTTTCTAACCTCCATTTACTGTCTTAAACACAGTATGTCTAGCTAAAATGTATGCGCTTGCCTTTAAATACATTTATATATACAACATAATGCCTTCTGAGACTTTTATTAAATACATTGTTATGACAGAAAATTCGATGTACAGTATATTAAACTCTTTGTATTAATTTAAAATTGAGTGGTAAAGAAATACATGACAATCGGTCTTGGTCTTAACTAATATCTCTTTTTTTCCTTCACAAATGGGCTGTATGGGTCGTTCTGGTCCAGTGAAAGAAAAGTGTTACGTTTGTACTAAATACACTGTAATTCTGAAAGACACCAACTGGATGTAGCTGTGTGGGACCGCAGAAGCGTCATATGAATTATAAGCTCAGCTGAACTTCGGAATGCGTTGTTGCACTGAACAAGGGTTGTGGAATTTGGCCCCGAGAACTTCCATTGTACTAATTAAAAAATTAATAAATAAAAACTATCCCTTTAATAAGAGACATGGATTTTCCATAATACTATAAAATTATGAATGAACGTGGGATGTGTGTAGTACTTCAGTGGTTAGTCAATCTTTCCTTCTGGAACCATGAACAAAAGACATGACCAATGGTATCAACAGAACAGTTTAACCAAAACAGAAAACAAAACCGCATTTCAACCAAACAGATGCAAGACCCCCAAACCACTGAAAGTCCAGGCGTCTTATAGCCAAACTAATCATCAGTCACCTCCCAACACCTGACCGAGGTGCATCCTGGGAAACGAAGTTCAAAACTAACAAAAATACAAAAACGCAAAAGGTGAGGTGCAAGGCGCCCTCTAGGGGTTACCCCTGACACCTTCAAATCATGTGCAACTTATTCACCAAACCAAACCAAACCAAACAAACAAACCGAAACAAAGCTGTGAAGAACTCAACTCTGAACGCACCTAACTTTCCCAGTGTAAATGCTGGTGTAACTCTCAGACAGAAAACATCCTTCAGAACAATGTGTCTTTTCTTTCTCCTCACCTGTACACTGTAAAGACTCATAATTGCACTACTCAGAACACGATAAGCTGCCTAGTTTCTTCCACATGTCATCTCAGGGTTTTTTTTTTTTCTTTCCTCGTCACTTGGCGCTGTCGCCTCCGGCTCGTTCGTTAGCGATCGAAATCTACACCCGGATAAGTTTCACTGGAAATCAGATGTAAATCTACAGACTCGATTTGTTATTCGAAGCTAATGACACATTGCCAAGCTTTAATTAATTTGTTGCATTAATTACCTTTTAGTCATAAATCCATAATTCTCCTATATAAGCTCTTTTAGCTATGTCTGCTCATGTCTTTTTTTTTTTTTTTCTTAAAGCAAGCATGTTAAGGATTTGGGTTTGGAAATGAAAGAGCTCTAATGGGGCAGAAAATTAAAAAAAATAAAGGTGCAAATCATCATAAAGTCAGGTGTCAGAGAGAGAGAGAGAGAGAGAGAGAGAGAGAATAACGTGTTTGTTGGATTCAGCTCGTCTCGCAGTATTTGTGGACAAGCATCAGAATGACACGTTATTCTTTCGGCCGGAGAAGAAGGAGCCGCGTTCGATTTCGTGTCAGCGTTTGATATCACTTTACAGCTGCAGCATGTTAAGCTTTCATAATGCATTAATAAAATAGGCGATTGGATACGGAGGGATCTGTGGAGGCGTGTCAGACGTGTCAGAGCGTCCATGTCGATACCGTATGTAGCTGATTTTTATAAAAACGAACGAGTGAAAGAGAGCCGTGTCTCTGTGCAGTACTGTACGTCCACGCGTTCGAACATCCACCAGGCTCCTCTCCTCCTATACAGTAGCTGCAACCTGATTCCCTAAAGCAAGGAGACACCCCAGAATGCACTGCTTCAGCATTTCCCCAAGGTGCCTCATGCAAAAGAGGAAAAAAAAAAAAAAAAAGGACAGGAAAGAAAAAACAGGAAGGACGGACGATGGCAGGAACCCGGTTCTGTCATTGACCCTGTTCTGAGTTCTCAGCCCCCACGGTGAGGATTTCTCATTCTCATATTCATTTTCCTGCCTTTTTTTTTTTTTTTGGGTCAGCAGATATGGTTCTGCAGAGTCAGGACTGGGTGACTTTGTTCTCCAGATGCTCTGGAGTTTGAATGCAGCTTGGGGAATACAAGTGGGGGGAAAAAAAATAAACCCAGGAAATAGGCAGGTGGAAAAAGAAATCAAGGACGAGAATGGTGTAGGTGTTTAGAAAAAATACATTTTCCAACAGAATTATAGTAATAATGATAATCGTTATAAATATTACAGTGGACACGGCTCTTTTTGCATGATTGTCTAATTGCTTCTCAAATTGATTTTATTTATGTGTTTATTTATTTATTTATTTATTATTTTTTTGGGAACGATATCTATGCCTATAGCCGTTCTGCACTGCAGATATGCGAGATCTGGGACGAGAGCCTGAAAGTCTCAACCAGCCATCACAGAGTCACTAAGCTAAACCCACAGTAATGATGAAGCGATCCATCTCTCTGGAGGACGAGTGCACTCCAGCCTCGTCCTCCAGCTTTTACCGAAGCACTTACATGCGTACGCGTGTGGCGACGTGAGTGGGCTTCGTTAGATGATGTGCGGGGGATTTCTACTTGTCACGTCGTATCAAGAGGTAGTAGAGCCGATCGCCGAGCACCAATTTATTTATTCATGGTTTCTGAAGTCCAGAAAGATGGTCCACTTCTTCTTCTTCTTCTTCTTCTTCTTCTTCTTCTTCTTCTTCTTTTTTCTCCCTCTGCCAAAACCACACAGTGTATCGTTTTCAAGAGGCTTCTCCTTTTTGTACGTCGGGGTGTCGGCACGTCCCGGGGAAAGCTATAACCACCGGTAAGGAGATGATGGATCTGATTTTTGATTGGAGCAGGCAGTGTGTAGAAAATATCAGTTTTATGGCTGGTAATGCATTATTCACAGAGCACAGGCAGGATGGTGGGCTGTAATAAGAGGCGCTCACCCTTGGGGCGGAAACAGACGTGTGGAAAATATGTTGCAGCAAAGAAGCACAACGCGCGGTTAGATGTTATACATGTGCTAGCATGGAACAATGACAGGGTTTTAATTACATAATTTAATCAACAGTGACATCAGAAAAGCTTGTCAGCTATAACTTAGCTTAGCCTCAGCTTTCACGATAAACTCCGGAGTTATATAATGAAAAGATTTCAAACAGAAATTCCCGCTTTGATAAACGTAATCCTTTCACACGATTAGCTTCTTTTACTTATTTTTGAAAAAATCGGCGGTAATGTTAATACGTCAAACCTACAGACGCTAATGGAAACACTGTTTTGTGGTATTAAAGTTTAATTCATAAAAAATATAGTTAACAGGACTTCAAATTTTTCTTTTGTCTTTTTTACGTGCCAATTAATGAGCAAATATTAATCTATTTATGAACTTTAAACATTTGCATTACATGTTTTATCATATTGTTGTTTATTTTTTAATTATTGTATCATCATACATGAAAACACACTTTATTTTTGTTGCAATAAAACAAAACGCAATAAAATAAAATTTGGTTGTTTACATTATTTTTGTAAACAACCAATATTTCAAATAAAAAAAAATATGTTTTTGTATGTGTAACTCAAATGAATAAAAAATATATATATATTCAAATGTTAGACATTATTTTGAACCTGTTTGAGCACAACGACGCCCTCCTGCGTGCGAGCGTCGGTGTGGACGTCGAACACGTTGCTGCTGTCTCCTGGTACGATCCTGTACTCCACCTCAGCGTTCGTCCCCACGTCCAGATCGTGAGCTTTAATCTTCCCCACGGAGGAACCCACCGGCGCCGATTCAGGAACTCGCAGGTGAAAGACACCTGTTAGAGATAACCACAAGCACGGTGTGATTCAGAGGAGTAGAACAAATCAGCCCCAAACCTGTCACTCAGGATGAGACTTAAAGAGGATCGCAGTGAGAGTCGGAGTCTGGAGGTAGTTAGCGCTCATTTCTCGCTAATCACTTCAGCTGCTCTGGCAGAGCGTACAGCCGTCGCAATCACATTTGCAAATCCGACAAAGCTGTTTGTATTTGTGTCGGCGAGCCCCCCCCCCTCTCCCCCCCCATGTGGCTTAATCAAGAACAATCGTGGATCTAATGCCCTGAAACGTGCCGGGTCGCTTTTTACAGCGGATCCTTGTTGCACACAAAGACGCTGTTTGCTTAATTACAGCATTCAGAGGTACAAATAATTGTTTACGGCTGCTTTTGATCCTTTGAGCTCTCACTCCTGATGCCAGTACGCAAAGCACCATTTTGCAATTCTCAGATAAGGCTCAATTTAAAAAACTTAAAAAAAAAAAAAAAAACATCTCCAATGTAATCAGGTGCTGGTGGGAAATGAAAGGAATATAAGAGAAATTAAAGACACCTTTAATTATCCAGCCATGGAAAACCAAAATGTCTCGTCTTCATAAAACTTTAATTAAAAGCCATAGGGTTAGGATACCATGCATGACGTTCCCATAAGATACACAGTAAATTAAAGCCTAAGCTTCTATAGACCTAGAGACTCACACTGAACTTTCTGAATTAAGTAGTATAAATTAATTAATGAGTAACACAAAAGGTCAGTAGTGCTTCCTTGGTGATTAAAATATATTCTACTGCATAGCAGAACAGCATGAACCCCAGACCATGTTCCAGTGGGGAACTCACCAAGTGTTCATCAGGTGCCCCATTATTCCTATAGATAGACTGTATGTCACACAATTTAACGAGGTGACAGAGTAATCATATTTTTTTTTTGTTATAAAATTCCAGTAAGAACTGCATAGAAACCTCACAATGTTTGAATATCCCAGTGGAAAACCAGTTAAAATCAAGAAGAAGAAAAAGTAGTATTCATTTTGCAATGTTTCAATAAATAAGCCCTAAACTTCCATTAAGATTCCCATAGTAATTTAACATGCAACTGGATAAACCAATATAATATTCCCATAGAAATCTGTTGAAATTCCCACTAATAACCCATAATTAAGCAATATCGCACTCGAGGTGGTGCTGTTGTACTGAATATTAGCACGCCTGTGATACCGCTGTAGGAACAAAGGCACAGCCAGAGTACTGAAGATATTTAACCAGCTATTTCGTTCTGCGCCTGGCGGAACTAACCAACCGTGACTGGCGGCGCTGGCGACCAACAGTTAGCGTAATTAACAGGGGTGAAATTAGTTTTAAATAAACCATGGAGGAGGTGGACAGTCCTGAGACACTCACCAGAATTACTTTATATTTCCAATTATTCCGCTTTAGAATATCAGCTCCATTAACTTCAGGGCTCAAATCCCAAATAGCATTAATTGATAAGCTAGTGCGCATGTAGGGTGTACGATCCCTTGTTCCACACACAAAGTAGTGCCCTTGATCAAAGGGATTTGGGATTCAGCCTCGTGTTAGAAGCTAGTTAGCTTTGTAGCTAAGTGTTAGCCGTGAACAGAACGACACGGACGGTTCAGAGGCGATGCAGAAGGACTTAGAAGTGATTAGTGCAGAGACGTGAGGCGTGTAGTTTAAGACAACATAACGTGATCAGATGTGTGTTGTTTGTTGCTGAAAGTGCTTCTGTGACTGGGTGTGAATGTGGGTGTGGTCAGGCAGCTGCTCTCTCCTCAGTACTGCGGACCGTACAGACCGACTCTCACCCACGCTGAGACACACAGTCAGTGTCATTAACCACTGGACCACACCTGGGACACGCCCAGTCACACACACAGTCAGTGTCATTAACCACTGGACAACACCTGGGACACGCCCAGTCACACACACAGTCAGTGTCATTAACCACTGGACAAAACCTGGGACACGCCCAGTCACACACACAGTCAGTGTCATTAACCACTGGACCACACCGAGACTCTCACCCACGCTGAGACACACAGTCAGTGTCATTAACCACTGGACCACACCTGGGACACGCCCAGTCACACACAGTCAGTGTCATTAACCACTGGACAACACCTGGGACACGCCCAGTCACACCCACAGTCAGTGTCATTAACCACTGGACAACACCTGGGACACGCCCAGTCACACACACAGTCAGTGTCATTAACCACTGGACCACACCTGGGACACGCCCAGTCACACACACAGTTAGTGTCATTAACCACTGGACAACACCTGGGACATGCCCAGTCACACACACAGTCAGTGTCATTAACCACTGGACAAAACCTGGGACACGCCCAGTCACACCCACAGTCAGTGTCATTAACCACTGGACCACACCTGGGACACGCCCAGTCACACCCACAGTCAGTGTCATTAACC
>JAAGKR010009038.1:4344-28316 GCA_011419295.1 Clarias macrocephalus | reverse complement strand
TCTCTGTCTCTCTCCCCGTCCGTCTCCCCCCTTCTCTGTCCCTGTGTCTCTCTCCCTCCTTCTCTGTCCCTGTGTCTCTCTCCCTCCTTCTCTGTCCCTGTGTCTCTCTCCCTCCTTCTCTGTCCCTGTGTCTCTCTCCCTCCTTCTCTGTCCCTGTGTCTCTCTCCCTCCTTCTCTGTCCCTGTGTCTCTCTCCGTGCCCGTCTCTGTCCGTCTCTCTACTGATGGTCTTTATTTACTCCAGACTTTCACTCGCAGGGTCTCTGGCTGAGGAAGCGACTCTGATTTAATCACCTTTCATACACAGTAAATCATCTGACCAATGCTGGAACTCAGCAGAAAAGATGTGAAGCCAGAAGTAACTTTAAAGTTGGAGAACTTCCCCAAAAAAAAAAAAAAACGTTATATGAGATGAAATGCCTCGAGCCGTGAACACACATCATCAGATCGGCGTCCGAGTAAACAGATAAGCGGGAATCTCTAAGTGATTTGTATCGGATTGAAGGAACATCGTCGGTGGGAACGTAGCTACTGACATTTTAACAAAATCGTAATTCTCTAATTACATCATGTTTTCATTCTCAGTAGGAAATTAAATATATGACTGAATAAGTACATTATAAATTACTGTATAGTTATAAATACCAATTGAACTGTTGTGTCCAAGCCAGTACAAAATACACACCTTAGCGCATGATTATGTGTGTGTGTGTGTGTGTGTGTGGCATGTTTGAAAACCCTGTAAACAATATTGATGTTGTATGGCTCGATTCTCATATGCAGCACTGGGTTCACTGTAACACACTGTCTCAGCGCAGTACAGTACATCAATACACACACACACACACACACACACACACACACACACACACACACACCTCCTCCATAGCAGCGTGACCAAACTGCTGCCCACCGCGCACCCTAGAGGTCTCAAAGCACGCTTTATCCTCCATCAGTTTCGGGCCGTGGCCCACCCACGCCCCTCGGTCCCGCGGTCCCGCTAACCACACGCGCCTCCGACAGGACAGCGGCTGGCATTCACCGCCATCACAGACCGAATTTAAATGAGAGCACAAACGTAAACAACGGAACGATTCTGCAGAACGCTGGCTTCATGTCCAGCCCGAGGATTTTGATTAAATTAACCAGATTAAAATAAATCCGGGATGAAACATTAACCAAATTCACTTCAATAAAACAGAGCTGAAGTTAAAACCACAGTATCACAAATTCAGAAATGATCCTGATGATTATATGAAAAGTTGTTGATGAAAAGTCCCCGGTTACATAACTGCACTTCTCGACTGCAAGTTATGGATGAGAAGTGATTTAGAAATCACACGACTCGGGGTTAATTAGCCAGACAAGTACGCCGTCGCTTTCGAGTCTGGATTCTCTGAACTCTTTCATATAGTCTCATTGACAACTGTTGCCTCTGGCTTGTTTATTAGTAAAAAAATATATAAAATGTACAATTTCTACACACAATTTCTATATATATTTTATTATTATTATTATTATTATTATTATTATTATTATTATTATTATTATAAGCTTATTTTTAATGCAATATACTGATGTGGTGGTTACGGTCTGGGGTTTGATTCCCTCCTTGAGGTTTGTGTGTTAAGTTTGTATGCTTGGTGGGTTTCCTCCAGGTACTCTGGTTTCCTTCCACACTCCAAAGACACAGTATATATATATATTATATCGATTTCAAACGAGGAGCGCAGCACTGGAGTGCGTCCCTGCAATATATATGTATATATTTTTATTTTATTTATTTATTTTTTACAACAAAAGTCTGTGCAGCAACCAGTCCTGTATCTATTCCACATAATGCATATGGGGTTGGAGGGGGTGGAGATGCCAAGCAGGGTACAGTGCATGTCTTTGGAGGACACGAGATTAAACCTGAATACAGGAAGACCATTTAAACTCCATGCACAAACCAGAGGTGAGATTCGAGTCCCACTTTAACGCCACTGTGCCGCCACTAATCACACAAGTCACGATAATTAAAATCACAACTGGATCTCTCCAGCGGTCATAAATGCAATGTAAAAAATAATAATAATAAAAATAAAAAAGACAGAGAGAGAAATGATGTGTGACAACTGACAGCATGAACACCGACACTCAAACACCCACTCAGTCCTAATATAGAAACAAAGATAATAAATAAGTGTGTTGGTGTAACGGCCCACCAGATGCCTCGTCGATTACTTCCATCCCCACACACACACACACACACACACACACACACATTCCTGACTCGTTACTGCATCATCTCTTTTCTCTTTAAACCCAGGAATGAGAGAGAGAGAGAGAGAGAGAGAGAGAGAGAGGAGTTCCAGTCTGAATTGATAAATGACCGTCACTAACCGTGTAATAGAGGGTCTACATCATTTCATGGCGCATTTGCAGGGACGCATTCCAGCGCCGCGCTCCTCGTTTGAAAGCTCTGTTTGTTTTAGTACAGAGTGTAGGCATGTGGAACATGGGAATGCTCATGTGGGATGGCACAAAAAAATAATAATAATAATAAATTTTCACTCAGAGATGCCCGTTCCAAACAAGCCCTTTGACTCCGAACCAAATCGAGCCGCCGGTATCCTGAAATCTGCACCACGTGCCCTCGGCGATCATAAAATCCCTGGTGCTTTAGGTTTTATTATACACAACCCGCGGAGGCCGCGTGTGGACGACTCTGTGCCTACGTGCACTTCAAGACGATGAGCGAGATTGTTCGGAATGACAAAAACCCGGCAACACCCCCCCCCCCCACCACCACCCCCACCCCACCCACTTTCCCACCCCTCTAGACCCTCTAAATGATTTCCTCTTCATCAGATAAGATCTGGTCTGAAAAAGAGGAGAGAGAGAGAGAACATTCAGATGTTTCTTCTTTTTTTTTTTTGCGCCAAAAGGTCAGGGTTTAGTTGGTGGAAATTTCACTGCATGATTTTTTTTTCTCTTCTTTTTTTCAAAGCCGTGCATGCAGGAGTTACTTCATCTAATAGCGCATCAGACGTCTATTTCACGTGTCTGCGGCGAGCGGGCTATCTGCATATCAGAGGCTTTAAGCCTCACATCTTCTCGCCACATTTCGTCTGCACGCTCTCGGCTCGGCTCCTAACAAACGGCGTACGGGACTTGTTGGGTAGATTAGCCGTTATTTCCTTCCCTCTTTGGGAGCGTGAATATTTCAGTTAAATCTAGGGAAAGTGGGGATTCATCACGAGGCATGTCGGTAAAAGCCATTTCATTCCCTCATTGTCTACTGAAATAAATTAAAGCCACGTCCAACATCTGCTCTGGAGACCAGAACTCAATTTCAGCCTGCAACAATCCAGAATGTTTAAAAAAAAAAAATCCCCCCCCAAGTGACTCCCTTTGATTTGCTTTAATAGCAATAAAAACAAATCAAATAGATGGCGATATTTAGAAAGGCATAGACTTTTTTAAAAATGGGGGGGGGGGGGTGTAATGGGGACTTCCTTAAAGCTGTAGTTGGCAATTTGATCAAATTCTAAAAGAAAACAAACAAACAAACAAACACTGTTGGCTTCAATTCTCTCTAAAACTAATCCTGTGAAAGACAGAACGAGGACGAGGACGTGTCACCCCTGGACGCTTTCTCAATCAACAGGCAGTAATTAATCGCCGGCAATACGAAGATGACCTTCTGTTCTGATTCCTGATTGGTCAGTTCACATCATCTATTTATAAACAAGGTTAAAACAAACAGAAACAAGACATTGTAATAAACCAGGCATAACAATAAAAAAAAAAAACATTGACATCAAACACATGTTTAAAAGTCAGTGTTTTCGCTATAGCTCACCTTTTTGACCATTCAAACTGACTCAGTGTCTAAACTTTAAGTTTCCTCTAAAGCTGCCAGATTGTGAGCAGAGATAAACATCATCAAAGAAATCCTGAAATAAGACTTTCACATAAGAGACGGATGGATCAGAGATGATAATCATATAAAGACACGCAATTAGAGACGCTGTTTACAACACGTGGACGGGAATGAAATCAGAGCAGCGCTGAGTGACACGACCTCAAATATCAATACCACGACTCGCTGAACATTTTGCCTCCATTGAGATTGACCAACTCCCCCACGGTAAATAGGATTAACTATTAAAGCTGTGATATTACTGTACATCCTGTGTGACGTTGGGGGAAATGGTGTCGGCTATTTCTTTCCATCTTCTTGAATAATTTTCATATTGCGCATCATTTGAATATGCTCGTGTAACGCACAGCTGCTTTGTGAAGGTAATCGTTTCTGTGTCCATATCCAAGGTGGCATGATGGCACCCAGGGCACTGTGGTCTCGTCTCGCACCTCCATGGTCCGGGTTCGAGTCCCATCTCGGGGTTTGTGTGCGTGGCGTTTGCATGTTCTCCCTGTGCTTGCTGGGTTTCCTCCCACAAGGTGCCCAAAGACATGCAGGAAAGGTTAACTGCCGTTCCCAAATTGCTCGTAGTGTGTGTGAAGAAATGTGTACGTTTGTGTGCCTTTGCATTGATCGGCACCCTGTCCAGGGTGTACTCCACCTCGTTCCCCGAGTCCCCAGATATACGATCCCGAACAGGACGTATGAGAGAGAGAGAGAGAGAGAGAGAGAGAGAGAGAGAGAGAGAGAATTGTGCTCCTAGTGGTGAAATGTGGTATTACCTTAGATTGCTAAAACTATTTTTTTTTTTTTTTTTTTTACCATTTTTGACTTATTTTTGTTAGGCGTCTCTTCACTGAAGCTAAAATGTGTCCAAACAACGAAAAATTTTTCTTTGCTACAAGCTGCACATGTTACTGCTTCCGTGTCACATCCTGGACAGAGTGGAGTCACATGACTACACACACACACACACACACACACACACACACACACACACACACAGTAGTACATTTCTAAGGGGGCGGTACATGAGCACGCACATATAAATAAAATAACCGACACGAGCAAAATAACATCGTTTTGAGGTTGTAAATGTCAGTGCACCATTACAGAATCTTCCAAATCTAGCGCTACTGACGCACTTTTAAGCTCACGAATGCGTCTGTTGCTGTGAGGGTTTGCAGACTGCGCAGGGGGGCAAATATGAAACGGATGCTATTTATGCCGGCGCTTGCATTCCACACACTCTTCACTGCACGGCCCCATGTTTCATCAAGGCTCGCGCGGAACCCGATCGCGCGACATCGCTGGCATCTCAGATACAGGAGCAGGAAATGCTGGTCTTTAGTTTGTTTGTTTGTGTTTCATTTACTGGAGGGATATTTTGAGGTTTGTGAGAATCTTGAAGTCGAGTCATATTGCTAGCGACTGTTGGAGTGACATGAGGTTGGGCAGACTGTGTGTGTGTGTGTGTGTGTGTGTGTGTGCGCATACACACCCCCCATACCTGTGTTTAACCAAACTGACTACGAGCTTTAATCCTCAGCAAACTTCCAACCTTGAACAAAGACCAAGTCCATGTTTTCACTAAAAACAAAACCAAATCATCGACTCAGCAGCTGCTCGATTGCTGAAACTTTCCGAGTGCCCCGGCCGACGGTACCACATCGTCTACGCTTTCCAGTAGTTCCAGGCGCGTTACGTCGGCTCACCCAGAGCGGTGACAGGCCGACACAAACCCGATCCTCTGACTGGTCATGAAAGATCGCCTCAGTCAGACGTCCCAGGGCCAAAAGGGTGGCCTTGGCATCATACATTACCGAGCTGTGTCACCTTTCTGTGAGGTCAAAGGTCAACAGCTGCAACGCTGATGAACAGATGTCGGCACGGTCGCACATAATGAGGGGAATGTGAGCATCGGGGGATTACGGCACGCCTTGTGTACTACAGTACCTCTATTCGAGACGGCCTTCGAAAAAAGCTTCTACATCATCAGCGTAGAATCTGTCTGAGCGGCACAATGAGTTCCTTTTGCCCATACTCGCTTGGGGACTTCCATATGACATCAGCATTAATACAACACTATTTCAACCCTTGAGCATTTCCTGGGACGTTCTGTGAATGAACAAAACGTCAAAAACTGCAAACTGTACGATATTTATATTGCGTGCTATTAAATGGTAGAAATGTTTACATAATGGATGAACGGTTGCTAATGTATACGAGCAATAAACTGTTTTGATTAACAGCTTCAACAAATGATATCTACTGGCCTGAGTGGCACAGCAGTGACGAGCTCAAAAGCCTAGAGAAAGCCGATTGGCCGAGCTTCCTCGGGGAGGGGGGTTCTATAGCAAACGATTTAAACGCGGTGCTAGCCAATCATAGGTGCTTGTGAGCTCACCAAGGTGCAAGGAATCGATAATACGAGTGTGTGAGCAAGCAGTAAAAAAAACAAAAAAACAACGAGATACCATCATAATTGGTGATGCATCATAAAACATAAAAACATCATTTGCTTCTAGGGAGCACACGTTAGTTCATAAATCCATAATTTTATTAAATTGTATGAACTAGACACCTGTTGGGCTTTACTTCTCATTCATTACTGTCCTTCACAGACCAGGCTGTTTCCCACGCTGCCTTGCAAAAAGATACACCATATGTTCTGCTCTACTTCTACAGATACACCAAGAACAGACTGGTGAAGAAGAACATAAAACAGCTGTGAATTAGTGGAGGGGGGAAAAAAGGATCCAGGTTTAAGCTTTCGAGCCGGTGATGGCGTTGCTGAGTCAGATTGGGGTGGAATTTAAACCCTGGATTGGGTCAGAGAGAGAGAGAGAGAGAGAGAGAGAGAGAGAGAGAGAGAGAGAAGAGGATCAAGGCTGGTGGATGTGGAGATCCATGGGCTTAGGGCTTTAGAGGCTAATGGAATTTAGGCTAGTTGAATTTGATTGGTCCCCCAGAGCAAAGCCTGGCATTCGAGACTGTTTTCAAAGCTGCAGTTCATTTGCACTAGTCTGAATCCTGAACCAGTAGACCTGTTTGTAAACCTGGGCAGTTCTCCCACTTGGTTCAAATTCATTTCATACTGAAATACTCAAGTAAACCAAAATGCACCAATAACAGGGACATGAGAAGATTCCCACGGCTCACTGGTCAAAAATCTGTCTTGGGTGGAAACGAGAACGCAATTACAGAAATGATCCGGGTTCTGTTCTGGTGAATACGCATATGAAAGGAATTAGCTCTGGACGAGAGAGATGGCAACAACAACTGGCCAAATCAAACCAAAACTACATCAACAGAATGCCAACAGACTTCCGAAAAATGTCTTGAAAATACAACACTGCTTTACAATTTGCAAAGACCACGTGCAGATCGACGGGGGGGAGGGGGGGCAAATATTAATGCACGTTCAACGACATGCTGATCTTCAACTTGTTAACCTGAAGAAGTGTTCTGTAAGCATGCGGGACGCACCGAGCCCCGGCAGCCAAGTCGCTCAAACCCGCAGAGCACCCCATGTAGTCGGGTTCGCGTTCCCGCCGCAAACCATCCCGTCCGGAGGTCATTTGGGATCACATCCAGAAACGTTCATTCATGGTATGGTTGTTTTGGTTCACATCCAAACGCGATTGTTGTATTCAGACCTGCCCAAACAAAACCACACCAGGGGGGAATTCAACTGGACTAAAAGGGTCAGGTATGAAAACACGCTAAAACTAACATTCCCAGAGTCCTTACAATACAGTACAATTCCTAGCATTCCTTAATCTTCTCCCGGTCCAGATAGAAACCTGTAGTTCCTGTTCGGATAATGTTACCTCAGACCCCTGGCCCACTCCCTGAACACGTCAGATCAGCAGCTACCATGTGTCAATTACTCAACTACTATAGACGAGGCCATTAACCCTTAACCCATTAACCCATTAAGGGGTTACGTTGCAACTGAGCGGTTCAGGGGAAAGGGCCTCAATCAGGGACCCGGTAATGGCAGTTTGTTTGTGTTTGGGATTTGAAATCAGGACCTTTCGTTCAGTAGCCCATTTGAAAGTTCACTGTCCAAAGAAATGCAGCTTGGTCCGTCATGACAGGCCTTTTAAGCAGCACTGGGTCGGGCAGGGGGTGAGGTCTAAGCCAGGGGTTTATGCTTTAGACCCTCTAATAGGGTCAGAGAGGAAAGGATCAAGGTCAGTATAGTGTTGACCTTTTCAGCTCTCTGGTAGACCCACTGGGGAGCAGATCAGAGGCTGGCGGAGTGTACACGGGCATAGTTTAGGGGTTTAGGCTCTCCGGTAGGCTGGCAGACGAGACGATATGAGACTGGAAGAATTTAGATATGTTGAATTACACTGGTTCCCAGAACACAGTCTGGAATTTAAATGGTACTTCCCATTATTTTAAAATAATCCCAGAGTCATCAGCATGCAATTCCTAACATCCTTTAACTCTCTCCAGGTCCAACAAAAAATTCCCATGATTCCAATGTGAACCGCCAACTGACCCATCAAGAAGTGCCAGTTAAATCAACTTCTCCTAACAGAATCATCCACAAACACAACCTCTGCCATGCAGTGGAGCTCGGGACACTTACGGTAGAGTTTCGTACACTTTGTTGAAGCTTTATTAAATCTAGATGCTCTAAAAGGAACAGGACCTTCTGTAACCCACTGAGATTTACATTTCACATCACTCGCAACCGGCAGGACTGAGACAGATGTACGTCTTAACTAGAGTCCTAAGCAGGTTTATAGATCCGCATGTATGAAGCAAAGCTCTTTGCAAATGCTCGTTTTATTGGAAGTCGTCCTCTTTGGCAGCGTGGAATTTAAACAGCAGCATTCGTTCTATTTAAAGCTTCGCATGCTGCAAATATCTCTGGATCCTGTTCTAAAGGAGTCGGCCCGGTCTGGATCATCTTACAGGCATGAACACAAACCTTGGATATCAACAGTGCGACCAGGTCGCAGAAGATCCACTCACCCGTTCCAGAAAGCAACCACTGAAGATCCTCCATGTTTACGTACACTCGAGCAAACCGAGATCCTTCAAAAGGTTCCTGTGAAGGTGCAGAACGGCTCCTACTTCCTTTGGTCGAGATCCGTCTCTGAAAACTAGCGGATATCAAAAGTAAAAAACAAAATGATATTCCTGGTTCAGCCCGAGTTCCAACACCAGAGCCTGCGTTTCAGAGACTGGAGCTGTTGATATTATATTCCCTCCTTCTACTACTTCCTATCCCTCCCTCCCTCCCTCCCTCCTTCGCTCTCTCTCTCTCAATCTTTAGTGCCGTTTCACTCTCTCTCTCCCATCCTCTTCTGCGCACTGACCTCAGCATGTAACAGCATGCATGTGTATATTAGCCAGTATGGGAAGAGTGCAGGATGAAAGGAAGTGACCCTTTCACAGTTTGGACTTCCCATTAACCCCCACTCCTCCCATAACCATTCCTAATCCCCAGCTCAGCCCAATAGCGGAAGTGGGCTGGGGATCATGGAACACCCAGAGGAACTCCTTTCCTGTCCAATGTCTTCCTCACACACACACGCACACACTCAAATCCGGCCTCAGCCCTGTACAACTTGCATGACTAAGCAAATTCCAGGAGGGTGAATTCAGGAAATGTCAATGCAAATCGAACGGGTTGATTAAACAAAGCTCTGGTGGAGACGTCACGTCACGTCCTCGTCCTGTGTTTGACTACACAGGCATCGGGACAGAAATCAGATAAGTGTCGCCACATCACCTCCGCAAGGGCCACAGGGTAATTACCTTATCACCATGAAAGCGGAGGTCAGAAGAGACAGACGGGGAGCTGCGCTGCTGGTGATCCCAGACTCCCTCTGTGAGCATCTCTGCTGCTCATCTTGAACGTATTAAACGCTGATTGTGCAACGCGAAGTGGAACAGGGTATTACACCTGCCAATTATCGGACAATTCGCCAAAAACTATTACTTTATGTGAAGTGTTTCTCAGTACAGACTGCAAGAGGCCAACTCAAGGCCATGAAAAGAGAGAGAGAGAGAGAGAGAGAGAGAGAGAAGGTGAAGAAGGGAAGAAGAGAAGCAGCCGGGATGTCGTAAGTGACCCCTGACCGCTCTCGACACACAGCCGTTTATCTCTCTAACGTTGGACGTTGAGGATTGAAAGCAGGAAATCATTATTTGTGTTAGCTGTATTGATTTGCCTGACGTGTTTCCTTTGAAACATTGACACAAAAATTGACAAGTGGTTCCCGTTTATGTTCACGAGTTAAGAATTCTGCCTCGTCATTTTAATTGAGCTTACAAATATAATCATTCATGCACAAATGACTTAAGCATAACTAAATACATAAACATTTTGGCCATTATTTAAGTGCTGTTCTACTGTAGCTACTTTGGTTAAGCTTAAGTTAACCCACCATGGCAACCATCAGCAGCTACCAAGCAAAACAGCTTAAGAAGAATTACGTTTTGTTTTTTATTTTATTTTATTTTTTTTACTAGAAACCTAAAATTTGACATATGGATTATTAAATATCCACCCATGACCTCATCATCTAAACCACGCATCCTGTCTAGAGTTGTAGGGAGCCTGGAGTCTAATAGGAAGCGCCAACACATCACCGGGCACAAGCACAACAGATAACTGGGCAATTTATAAAGTTAGGGACAGCAATTAAAGGATTGTCACGTACACTTTCTTTTTATAGATTGTTAATTTATATACACGTTTGAGGTGGTGATATGGTGCAGTTCATCCATTATACTACAGGTGGTGCACTCAAAAGTATTCACACGCTGGCAGACAGCACAGCGTCCTGTGTTTATTATTTCCTAAATGTTTTAACATTGAATGTGGATATTTATAAAATCATGACACTAACAGAATCGAGGTATTGTGATAATGTCGTATCGTGTCGTCCCTGGTGATTCCCGTCCTGGTGACTACACAGGGTGGAGGACGCGAGATTCGAACCCTGAACCCTGGATTTGTGAGCGGACAGAGATAACACGAAGCCATTGTGCCACCATGCAGATGACCATAATTAACTAAATGCAGGGATTAACCCCCACAACCCCCCGCCCCCCCCCCCCCCCCTCCCTATGAAGTCCAGATGTTTCAGCTTGGCGCTAATTTATATAAAATCTGTGTTTGATCTTTTTTTTTTTTTTTTAGGTGTTTTTGAGACTTGTATTAAGGATTTCTTTTTCCACATTTTAAAACCATAACCTTGGAACATTTTTGTTTAATTAAAAAATAATAATACAAAAAAAAAAAATACAAGAACATTTCCTTAGGGTGAGAAATAAAGACTTTGATCAAATAAATTTCCAAACACTTGAACTTTTTCCATCATGCCGATGTTTCAGCTTTGATCCTTAATGCAGACTGCAGCGATTCAAATCAACAGATCTGCACACATGTGGCCTTTCCTCCGTGCTGAACCCTGCTCGTACTAATGAGTTACTCGGTTATTGAAAGAAACTAATCTGTTTTCCTGATTACAGCTCAAAGGAACGACCTCATTCACTATTCTTTGAAAAATAAATAAATAAGATTATTAAATAAAAAAAGAAACAGTACGCATCCATGTCGAATGTAGAGCGCCGTTAAGAAATGCTGTTTTCACCAACGTTCAATCGTAGCCGCGTCTCCCAAAAGGCCACGATATGGAAAACTCTGCTACAATTAAGCTAAATGCATTCTTCGTCTTCTCCAGGGACGCATCCATTATTGCAGTTCCTAGTATCGCTTCCTCTACTGCTTCAGTGAAAAACGCCATCGGTCCTCTTACTGCCTGGTCTGGAACTCGAGTAATTCAGCACATACAGTACAGTACCGTGTACAAGGGGACAGACAGTCGCGTGCAAAGCTCTCGAGACCTGCATTTCTTCATATTACATTAAATTTAATGATGTAGGTTAAATGAAAGAAATGTGAACAGATGTTTTACTGGGATACGCTGCAAAGTGCCTAAAGATTCACTTTATAAACTGGTGGTTTGTGTAACAGCCTCAGCAGCGACCTCATTTCCCCTCTCGTCTGTTCCAACCCCTCAGCGTCTGCAGTAAACTAATCACCTCCTGATCATCTGCCATCATCTGCACCTGTTCCTCACTGGCTCAGGACTTACGTTAGATGGATTTTATAATGTAATGATAAAAAGGTCACTGTGTGGCTCAACAAATAAGTAACTAGGGGGGGGAAAGAGAGAGCTGGAGCTTTGGAACCAAAATCTAAAAGACATGAGGACTTCTGTCAGTACTGTTCATCTTAAATTACAAGCTTCTGGCAAAAATGACTCGTCTCATATATAAACGTATTCTATAAAACAGTCAACCATACTGTATGGATTCCAACACACATCACACAAGCCTCCAACGAGGAGAGGAATCCCACTGCCCTCAGATCCGTCTGTGTGGCACTCGCCGTCCGCTGCCATCGCGGGCGTGTTTTGTTTTGATCCTTCATCATTATAGCATGCGCTCCTGAGTGAAAGGAAATGAAAGGGCAGCCGCGTCATCTTCGACACCGTGATGTTATCCGAGGAGCTGGGTGGGAAGACCGCGGACCGACAGAAGCGGTCACACGCGACCGCAGCAGAGCGCGTCACGGATCTGCAGACATGCGCGACGGACTCGCGCTATACGGGAGATGATTACAGTTTACTCTTACAGCAGGGCCGCCACCAGCGCTGTGCAGAAACTGGGAAAGTGGAGAACTTTAACATGGAAAAAATGCTAAACCTACCCACGAGCCGCCACATCGCATCGCATCACATCACCTACCATAAAGGAGTCTGACTAGCAACCGTGTACCTCTGATCGACTAGACCCAAGAGTCAAAGACAAAGACAACCAAAAAACAAAGAAAACCAAAACACTGGTTCATACACCACTGAACATGTTCTCCTATCCTATTTCTTTATCATAACAAAAAAACCCTACAGCAATCAAACCCAATAAAACGCAACAAGAGACAGAGCTTCTTTCCTTAATGGTAGGCTTGGACGCCATGTCTTCAAATATCCATAACACGGCAATTGGGAGTGCACGGCTGACAGCGCTTAAGGAATGACTGGAAGCTGGTACGGATCTGGACAGTATTCTTAGCTCCCATACGGGACACTCGAACACGCTGTCAGTTACACGGTTACAAAAACACCCAACTTTATATTTTTTGCTTCTGTTCCGGACGCGGCGGAAAGGCAGCGTGCAGTCGACCGATCGACGCTCCTTAAATCCGCTCCAAATCAAAAAGGCGTTGGAGTGGCGAGAACGAGAGACGAGGCAGAAACACGCGTTCAAAGTGCAGAATAAGAAAATCTCTGGCATTCGCAGACTGACCTCAAGAGCCATGAACCTCCTCTAACCTCTATTTATCACCGAGCCCAAAATGGCTTAAACAGACAGCGCATCGTTTTTTTTTTTTTTTCCTCTCAGGACCCAGCATTGAGCCCTGTGGTGCATCGTGTCAGAATAAACACGAACCCAAATGAGCACAGCTACGCTACACAAAAACAACCTGCCTTCCTGGATAGTAATAACTGTTAAATGAAATTATAGGATTTTTAAAAATATATAAAAAGGATACTTGATTTTTTTTTTCATCTGCTAATTAAGTAGAACATACGTGTGCGCACACTTGTGTAACTTACAAAAAAGAAATAATAAAGTGTTCAGGTTACTGTGTCAAGGCACATGTGAAAACAGAAGGCAGTGGCCCACCCACTCCTGGACCTTCACCTGTCAATCTTCATTATTCACACCTTTCACATCATGTGAACACACACACACACACACACACACAGACCTGAGAAAATGAGTCGTCCAGACATGGGCACAGAGACATTCACAGGTTCCTCTTACGCGTTTAATGATTAGTTGGGAACGGAGCAACGTTTCGATATACAGTGCAATTTAGAAAAAGAGTCTATTAATAGATCATGTAAATCTGTAAAAGTCTTCGGTGAGGTCATCTCGGGAATGAGGTCATATACTGTAATGATGCAAATGTGAAAGAAAATACTTTTGCATCAGACATTTGCATTTCAGGCAGTTCTGCAGATGCCTGCACATTTATCTCGCGCATCTCTGTATATCTAAGGTCCAATCTCAAAAGCTCGGCTCAGTAGTGTTAGGGTTTGAACCACAGACTACATTAAACAATACAGGAGCTGGACGAACCCTCAGAGACATCATACACGGGTTCTCTGAACAAGGTTTTAAAGCTCAGCTGTGTGTTTAGGCCGACTCCGTCTAAACCCAAATTAATCCATAAATGGGCAAAACGGACCAAGCCTGGCTGTTGATTGGAACACGCCTTCTTACCCGCCAGTTACCACAAGCTTTCCCTTGGCGAAAATGTTGACGTTAACATATATGCTAACGTTACTTTGCATTAGATTGAACTCCTCCATTTTTTTTCCCCCTTGATTTTCTCCCTAATTTAGCCGTGTCCAATTCCTCCCCGTCACTAGGGGGCTCCACATTAACGCTACTAACACACTCGGAGGACGGCGCTATCCGCTCCTTCCACTCGCGTGAGCTCACAGACGCCCCTGATTGGCTGTAGAGCCGTGATTAATGTGGGAGCACTGAGTACCTCTAGTCCCTCCCCTCTGAGAGAACTTGGCCAATCAGCTCTCTCTAGACCTCCGGCTGCGAGAGGTTATGGCACCACCCGGGATTCGAACTCGCGATCTCCGGATGATTGAGCGAGCACTACACCACTGCGCCACTCGGAGGCACAAACTCCTCCATTTTTACCTGGGATGCAGCTGTCAATCAAATCAACCCTGACCCTAATTATGCATAAATTTTTGACTTAATATATTTTTAACTAATGAGTTACATAAGAATTCATCCCCCCTACAGTTGCCATGAAAATGAAATGTACTTTTTACACCTTTTTTTTTTTTTTTTTACCAGGCTGAAAATGTTTATTTCTGTTGCGAGGTGAAATTTTTAACATGATCGACCCACTTTTGAACCCAAGCCTAGTGGTGACTTGAGGTACTGCACATTTGTTTTCAGAGCCGGAGGTTTCCCCTTGGTTCGAAGCCATGACCGATTGGTAATCCAATGTCTTAACCCCGCGCTGCATACAGTATATACCACAGGGAGGAGATTAGAGATGAACATGCATGTCTAGATTACGCACATAGCGAATAACTCACCACTTTTTATTTATTGCATAACCGAAGCCCTCAGATTCTGTTCTGGTCCTTTACAAAACACAATCAAGAACACAGTTTGTGAAAACCTGACCATCACACCCACACGTGGTTCATCTCCACAATGTCTTTACAATTCATATTTCACTTCAACTAAAAGTTCCAAACCTTTTCCTGCACACAAAGCGAGCTCCAGGAGGACATGATTTGTTAAGGCTGGAGTGGAAGAACACAAGTGGCCTCCACAGAGTCAGGACCTCAGCCCCACTACACACCTAAGGGAGGAACTGGAAACCAGACTACATCCCAGGTGTCCTCACTCGCCCTCAGAGCCTGACCCGAGCTCGCGAATGCATTTGTGGCTGAATGAACACAAATCTCTACAGCCACATTCCAAAATCTAGCACAGAAGAGTGGGAGGTTATAATAACAGCAACAGGGGGAATAAACGTGGACTGAGGTGCAACAAGCACAGATGCACCTCGGCTTGCAAATTCAATCCGTTACGGAGGCGAGTTCTTAATGTGAAATTCTGTATTGTGAAACACATGTTCCCATAGGAAATAATGTAAATACAGATAATCCGTTCCAGCCAATCAAAAATTATACCAAAATGACCAACTGCCAACATTAAAATTATATTTTTGCATTTAAAACCAATTAAATAGAAAAGACATGTAAATGAAGTAAAATATGAAATAAACAGACATTAAACCTCACTTAACCGTAATTTATGATTCCTCTCGGCACCGGCTGTTTTAAAAACCAAACTGGAAGCGGCTCCCTTTTCTTCTTGCTACGGTTCTTGCTTTTTGCACAAAATGCAAAAAACCTGCCCAAAAAAAAAAAAAAAACTTGCTTTGCTTGGCTTTCCACCGACACAAACAAATTTTGAACGGCTCCCAGCCCTTGTGTGCAGCGCAGCGTTCGGTTCGGCTCGGCTCGGCCCAGTCGCCCGTATTCCAAAAATACTTTGCATGCCGAGGCAAATTTCATGCAAGATTTCAGTTCTTCAGGCAAAAATTCTTGTTTTTATCATCAAGACATAAAACTAAATCCATCTCCTATCTATGAAGTAAGCCATCAAACTGCTATCAAACGTTGGATGCACAACACCAGATCCTAACAGATAATAACAATAAGATTATTATTATTATCTGTCATCATTTAATGTGCAGATTGATTAGTACACACCTTGGCAACTCCGAATTCAGGGACTGAACACTAGTGACTAGGATCACACGTCGCTCAACCTAAATTTTCTGTAAGACCAAATCCTCAAGTGCTTCGCCGTTACTCAGGCAACAAAATCCAAACAAACAGAGATCACACTCGAGTGGTTCTGACCTCTGGCAGCTGCAACCCAGTTTTTTTTCCCTCGTCTGTGTGGTTGTGGTAGTTTTACAAATTGTTGCTGTTCAGAAACTCGTCTTCCTGCCGCAACGCAATTAGTCTCCATTTATAGCGCGAGCTCCTGTAACGTCACACAACTCGCATAGACGCCCACAGACACTGCCTGGGCAAATAACACACTAATATTTCATCACAACACATTTTGCTTTGATTACACACAGAATGTGATGAGAAAATGATTCGTCAGGCTCCTGGAATCACTCATTCACACGTGCCATCAGGGGAGAGGAAACCCTCCATAGATGTGATGTGCTGGTGATTCAGTACATTCAGGTGGTCATGTGACTTCATTTTATCTCCACATAACGTTGCCGAGTCTCGACCCGAGCGACTGAAGCGACCCCAGATCATAACACCGTCTCCAGAGGCTTGTACAGTGGACGCTATGCATGATGGGAGCATCGCTTCATGCGCTTCCCTTCTCACCCTGACACGCCCATCACTCCGGAACAGACTCAGTCTGGACTCATCAGGTCACATGACCTTTCTCCAATCTTTATGCTCCCTAGCAAAGTCTTTTCATTTAATCAGTCTCATTAACTAAGTAGGTTTTTTATGGCCACACAGCTGTTTAGTCCCAGTCCTGCGACTTTGGTCATATTTTCTGTGTGCGCACGTGTGTGTGAGTGGAAAATTCCACTATTAAACAAAAGCTGCGATTTCTACACCAAACATTTAAGCGATCGCTGATCACGGCCACTCATTACCTCCCCCCATTATTGCAATTACAGAAATCTCCTTAGTTGTTGTCTTTGCTTGATGCAAGACTGAAAACGATGACGTTTGCTTTAGCGAGGCAGTGTAACAACAGTTCAAAGTGTAGCCTTGCGTACAGTTCACACTGACGCTAGCTGCGTAAAGAGTCTGACCAACTTCAACTCTGACTGGCCCCCAAAAAAAAGAATCTTCAACCTACACCTGCAGAGCCACACGGCTAGAACTGGGGTAAAATTCGCAGGTTGTACCTTTGGCTTCATAAATTTAAGTGACCGTAAAACGCTGTTGCGCTTTTACAGGTTCCATTTGGGCGGCACGGCGTGAGGAGACCAGGACCAGGAATAAACTTCTCTCCGTGGTCAAGTTCTTCACGTGCCAGGTTTGGATTTAAACCCATCCAGAACCGGCAAATCCAGATACACAGATCAAACCGTATAAAGCTCGTACCTCTGATCAATGGATCTTTTACAAACCCCATGACTGTGCACTTCACCAAGGGGACTTTTATAAGCAGAGTAAAGACACACACGGTCTAAACTGTTCCATGTGTCGAATCATCAAAGGCTATAAATCAGCACCCGCATGTTCATAAAGTGCTGCAGTTACAAGACAATTAGAAACCTGAGCCTGGGTCGTTGCTGGATTCCCTCACACACACACACACACACACACACACACACACACACACACACACACCTGTGTAAAACATCTCATCCGATGCCACATCTGCAAATGATCTTCTATAGAACAAGGAGTCCCAAGAAACAGGTGCACGTCTCAAATCGTGACCTCCGGATG
The DNA here is from genome assembly GCA_011419295.1 of Clarias macrocephalus. Taxonomy (NCBI): domain Eukaryota; kingdom Metazoa; phylum Chordata; class Actinopteri; order Siluriformes; family Clariidae; genus Clarias; species Clarias macrocephalus. Next base: position 10,308 of record JAAGKR010009038.1, on the reverse strand, counting down.
ACTTTGAGGTCGTGTTCGTGCTGGAGCGGAGCGCGTGTGAAGACGTGGCGACTTAAGGAGTCTGCTGCGTGCGTTTCCACTTGATTAAATCACATGGTTGGAGACAAATAGGAAGTGTTTACATGAAGCGCCTCTTCCTCTGTAAACAGCCGTCAGTAGGAAAAATATCAGCAACGTGTTTACAAGAAGCAGAAAAACTCTTTCCTGTCGTCATGTCCATGTCCCCCCCCCCACCCCACCCCCCAAAAAAGGGAAGCTAACAATGTGCACCGCAGTTTATCATCTCGAAATCCAAGACTGACGTTTTTCTGAATGACGTTCTTGCAGACCAGATCGGTCCTTTTTTGGGCGGGAGGGGGGTGTCACTTGGGCCCCTGTGCAGATTCCGTCCCTAAATTCGGCTCCATCATGTGGAATGTGGAAGATTACGTCTGTTAACAGACTGAACTGTAACTTCATCTGATTTAACCCCATGTCTCCAAACTGAAACAAACCCTTCCTGTTTATTCTTGAAGATGCCAAGAACAATCTGTTCTGATTCAGACTGAATTTACGGAGTCGTCGTACCCCTGAAGACTCGGCAGTGGACACACACACACACACACACACACACCTCACTTAATATGAGGATTCTTCGGCAAATGTTTCTGGTTCCTGATCCAACCGTCACCTTCACCACAACATCAGGAATGTATGAACTTCAGAAGGTTTTAAATGTAGTTCCGGGGCTGAGAACATGAGAAAATGATCAATAACCACAGCTGGATGAATGGAGTCCAATAAAAGGTTGGAAAAGATTAAAACACCTCCAGTGTCCCCTCCTAAGCAGCAGGACTGCCGGGTAAACAGACACGCCTTGTCCTTGTCGATTGTATGCTTTTTCTTTTCTTTTTTTTTTTTTATCCTGCTGATAGGACCTCGGTGATTAGAGACTAGAGCTCTTTGATAAACTTTTTTTAAACATTCGAAACTATTGAGTAAGAAACAAAAAACAGACAGGCAGGACATACCAAACTCGCCTCGGTCATCTGTAACCTCCAGACACTAGAACATCCCTTTTTTAATTTTTCAAAACTTTTGATTTAAAAATTTTTTTAATTCCCCCCCCCCCCCTCTACCACCACCACCACCACCCCCCCCTCACTCGCTCGTCCAGCACTTTATCAGATTTACTACGGCTCTCAGCACGGGACGGCACGTTCCCCACACTTTAAGGTTCAAGTTTTGCAATGCTCACATTCCACATGACCAAGGCAATCACTGACCTTTGACCTTGGCTTTGTCAACTTCACATGGACGTCCGAGTGTTGCTCTGATGTGGACCAGGAGGACGGGTGATTTAGCTAAATGGTAACATGAAGTTCTTTACGGTGTTCATGTCGAGTTCATGTGTGAAACCGATTCCTCGTGCTCCCAGAGCCGCTCTCACACACTCCGAGTCCTGGACACAAAATGTCCACACTGTCAGAGAAGAAAGAAACCCTCCATAGATGTGATGTGCTGGTGATTTAGTACATTCAGGTGGTCATGTGACTTCATTTTATCTCCACATAACGTTGCTGAGTCTCGACCTGAGGTACTGAAGCGACCCCAGATCATAACACTGTCTCCAGAGGCTTGTACAGTGGACACTATGCATGATGGGAGCATCGCTTCATGCGCTTCCCTTCTCACCCCGACACGCCCATCACTCTGGAACAGACTCAGTCTGGACTCAAGTCACATGACCTTTCTCCATCGCGCCAAAGTCCAGTCTTTATGATCCTTAGCTTCCAAACAGAAATCTTTTTTTCTCTTATTAGCTTCTTTAAAAAGTTGTGATGTCTACTGTGATGCACCTTCACCAAGCATTGAAGTGATCAGTTTTTTTTAATTTTCTTATTTTTTTGACCACATGGCTTCCACAATGTTTACAAACCCTTTCCTTCCGGATGATCGATTATCCTGTTTAATGCATTTAATATGTATTTACCCAATTCCATTCATTAAAACTCCTCTAAGTTATATACAGTGGAACCTTGGATTAAGAGCATATTTCGTTCCAGAAGCGGGCTCGTATTTCAAAAACACTCGTAAACCAAATCTAATTTTCCCATAAGAAATAATGAAAACTCAAATTATTCGTTCCATAGCTCAAAACAAATACATAAAAATAATTTATACAATATATAAAGTAAAAATAAAACAAATTAACCTGCACTTTACTTAAAAAAAAAAGTAAAAATAAATTGCGTCAGCTAAGAGTTTCTGTTTGTTCGCGCAGGCGCCGTGTGTGTGTGTGTGTGTGTGTGTGTGTGTGTGTGTGTGTGTGTGTGTGTGTGTGTGGAATTAGCCCCATGATACTCGCCACTCGTAAACCAAGACTTTTGCTCGGTTTCCAGTTCAAAATCTATTAAAAATCCTTGCTCGTCTTGAACACTCGCAGAACAATGTTACTCGCAATCTGAGGTTCCACTGTACTTTGATTGATGCAGGCCATTAAGTTGACTCTTCTGAAATGATGGCTGGTTTTTGCTCAGGCAGTTTAACCTCCCGGGTCTCTGCGTCCCTCATATGGAGACGTCAATTTATGGCTTCGCTGAACCTTATACTTCATTCTGTCTAACTCAAACCTGCTGTCCTCGTTAGCAGACACTTTATAGCATCATTTAATGGTAGCAAAAGTACGGGACACACCAATTAGTAGAGATGGTGTCAAACTCAATTATCTGCTCGAAGTAGGTTCTAATAATCCCAAATATATAGAAAAAAATAAAAGTGCTGGTGAAATTAAAGCTCGGGTCTTAAGAGGGTGATCTGGAACCATGCAATAAATGGTGCCATTAAATAAAAGTTGGTCCTACATCAATAAACAGCATTCAAGCCGGCGGTTTTTCTAATCCCATGTTTAGATAATGCCGTGTTCCTGTCTCACAAGGAAGCCTCTGCAAAAAAAAGAAAAAAGAAAAGGTGAAAAGGAAAAAAAAAAGTTTCTGAACTGATGTGAATTTCACTTAAATGAGGAGCGATCCAGACAGAGGAGGAGCGTCACTCCACCCTTCACCTAAAATCAGCACGAGCGTGAGGGAGTAAACGATGCAGTGATGGAAGGGGGGGGGGGGGGGAAGGGGGTGTTGCACTCCTGAAGATGAGGGAGCTCTTTGTGCTTATTTCTGGGGAGTGTTGATTTGAAGCAGCTGCGGCTGCCAGACTCATCGAGCGCAGCCACGCGACACTTCAGGAAAGCCTGGCTCCGCCTCCTCCGACTCGGCGAACGCGGCTCCCTCCCCGAACGTTCACTCAGCATTTATAACCTTCACAGCGAACGCCGGGCGCGTCTCTCCGCTCCGAGCGTCCGCGCCACCAAAAACACGGAGGAGGGAATCATTTATATTTAAACTCTTCAACTTCAATCCCTAAAACAGCATGCATTAAGAGAAGCTTTCAACATTTTTTTTTTCAGCGAAAGTGCTGAAATGCCAGGATTGCATTTTAATGCAACAGTAAATCCCACTGCAAAAAAAAAAAAAAAAAAAAAAACCAACAGAGCCAGCGAGAAATTTATGGAGATCATTTTTTACTGCGCAGTCGAGAGACACAGGGTGGATTTTGCTCTGTAGCTCTAACTGATGATGTTAATAACGATTTAACTCACTTTAGTGAGACGCAAAACAATACTGTAAAACACTCCTGGAGCGGAGGCACTGAGACACGGGGGCAGAATCTCTCCCGAGACACCTGCAATCACAGGCAAGATCAACAGAGTACAAAAAAAAAACTGAAACACACACACACACACACACACACACACACACACACACACACACACACACACACACGGAATAAATATGAGGATATTCGTGCACTCATGACGGACGGCACTGATCCAGATCAGGGTGGGGTTCAGTGGAAGCGGCATGAACAAGCAGCTCCGTCAAAAAGGGCAAGACCAGACAACCCCGTCGTTAAAATACACTCGTATAGCGTCGGGTCTTTCCTTCAGCTATCTTGCTTACAAGACGCTTCGTTCCGTCTCGGCAGATTTCTCTAAAACAAGAAATCGCATGTCTACTGGTGCTAGGCAACGCGCCGTGCCCCGACTGAGACAGCAACGAGGAACGCCCGGAAATCTGCGCCAATAACATGTACCAAAGTCTCGACAGGCTTGTGCTGTTATTGAACACAACAAGAAAAGAAGCACAAGTTGTTGTTCAATGTGCAATGCCACAATTAAAAAAAAAAAAAAAGGGATAAATACATAAATGCATGCATGCATGACGAACTGGTTAGAGCAACCCGATTATAATTACGCAGTTTTAAAATAATAATATCACAAACATTAACTTTTAACCAATATTAAATTCGAATCTCTCGAATGGGGCCGGTGCTGCACGCAGTGGCTGGGTGTAGTATGGGGGGGGACGACCATTAGCAACCCACCATTAGTGGGGCTCGAAACCCGGATCCTCAGACCTGAAAATCAACGATCTAGAGCCAGAGCCGCGCGAACCACCGCTCACACGTCTTACGTTACCATACGTACACACCAAGTATAGCGTCAACCAACACTGACGGCATGAAGGTGTGAGATTGCGTCTCTTTAGCAGATTTCAGCTGCACACTCTTCTCCCCCTGTGAGCCGACTGCAATAAAACGAAGCCTTTATGTTCCCTCAAGCTCGGCCAAATACCGCTGTGAAACCCCCGTTAAAATCTATTCAGTAGTTTTGACGTGATGCGAGCACAAACAAACAGACCAACAGACAAAAACTACAAAAAAAAACATCTTGATGTGTCGATTACTCATCTCTACAAATTTTTTTCACAAATATCTTCAAATGTAGACACCACAACTTTACACACACACACACACTATAGGTTCATAAATTATATTAATAAAATAATAATGATGTAAGCATGATTAAGATGCACTCACTTTCTTTAATCACTGTTTTATATTTCCTGAAACATGTTATCACACAGTCTGACATGGAACTGAAGAATATAAAATAAAATAAAAACGTGCAACTGCATAATTTAAAACTTACTTTAATAATAATAATAATAATAATAATAATAATAATAATAATACTGGTCTGTTCACCTTCAGCTTCAATGTAGCTGCGAGAGTTTTAGCAATTTAGTACTAGACAATTAATCTCATAAAAAACGTAATACAAACCCGTGCCGTTAAAAAAAAAAAAAAAAAAGGTGCAATTCATCACGCAGTCCGTGTGTCCTGTAAAGTTTTGTCTTACTGCATACGCAACCATCATCATGATCGAAGCCTCTCCTTCATTAATGCAGGTAAGATACAAGTTCATAAGCCTTCATGCAAGTACTACAACACATTAGTTATTGCTTTGAGGTTATATAAGCAAGTTTTAATATTAAAATGGTACATTTAATAGCCACAAACTGCGATTTTAAATCAATCATAATACAAAATAATCAAAATAATTGCAATATGATTTTTTTTAGCACATCATGCAGCCAATGCATGTAAGGCAAATTTTGTATATTTTGCCTAATCACTATTGAAACATGTTAATAAATGATTAATTGATAGTAAGCAATTAAACATCATCAATTAATGATGACCAGACACATATTTCCCCACCTCGGGTTAAGTTGTCACATTTTTTCTGTCCACGGTTTAACATTTTACGATTTAACAGAGAGCGCGACCCGTACCGCCACCATCACCACCGCCACCATCAGGTCCACACAAGAAACCACAAACTTCCACCATATAATTAAATTAAACCCCAAATCAGCACACAAACAAACACACACACCCACCCCCACCCCCACCCACACCGTTTCCACTGGAAGGATCACATGCAGGAACCCAGGCATGAACGGACTGAACCAAGTTCTTCTGCGGTTCCTCTCCGACACAGAGGCACCAGCCTGATGCATCCATCGCTCTAGTGTTACAAACTGCCTGCTAATATTTGTACAAAGTGTGACTGTTGTTAAGTGA